>NJRL01001984.1:7669-19083 GCA_003063815.1 Aphaenogaster rudis
GGAAAATCAAATATGCTCTTTTGTTATTGTCATCGTGAACACTACTGATTGTTGAGGTTATGTGCATCAAACGCCAAACCGCATGGCATTTTAAAAGGCCAAATGTCAACGCTTTAAAACCCCAAAAGGGCGGGAAGATAAATAAAATTTAAATAGTTGTTTCGGTTGTATGAAATCTAAAGCTCAGAACTTTTTTGCGCACCTAATAATAATAGTAAGTCCCAGAATTTTACAAATAAGTAAGTAAATAATTTTTTATAGCGCCGCGCCGCGAGTATACAGCCAATTATTGATGTAAACAAAGAACGCCTTGTTTCAATCGTGGCATAAATTTACTTTTGAAGATCTTATTAATTCTTAATTAAAAAGTATACTATAAATAAAATTTATATTAAATTGATATAAGCGATATTATCTTATTCATTTTATTTCCTTTTATCGATTGTAAAATTTTTTGATGCCATATGTAAAATCGTATATCGGTCGACCATCGTTTTGTACTAATGTCCTCTTCAAGGATCAAACTTATTATGTTTCAAAATATTTGATTTACTTTTCAACGCGTTGGTTCTTTTAATGCTGCTGCACGAGAGTGAGTCCGTTGCCGGGGTTTCTCCAGGGATCCGGTATATCAAAGTGTGCGGGAACCGTGATCAGAGCGTCGGCAGCAGTACGGTCTTCGCTGCAGTTCTTCGGCTTGATGCGAGTCGTGTTTACGCACTCAATCGGCAGCTTGAAGAACTCGAGCTTGTAATTGTAACCCTGGCTGGTGATGCGGATTATCGTGTGCAGCGGCACTTCCATGTAGGGCAGCTCTTCGGGCTTTTTATCAAGGAAGAATCCGATGATGCAGCGCAATATCGCCTGATGTGACACCACGAGAACGTTGTTGGAACGCTGCAACTCGGCGATCACCGGCACGACGCGTTGCATCGCGTCGATGTAGCTCTCGCCCCACGGATAACGATAACGTAGCTTGTCCTGATCGCGCCAAGCAAACTCCTGTTAAAAAATTAAGCAGACATGAGAGATAGCGTTATCATGATTATCTCGTGCGATTAGCGGCTATCTCTGATAAAATAATTGATTGTTTAAACTTTGTCTTGAATTTAATCTCGAAGTTTGAATATTTTTAACTGGCAATCGATATTTTTGGCTTTATTGAGTTTACTTAAAAATAACAATTACCTGCGGATAATGCTCCTGCATCTCTTCGTAAGAGAGGCCCTCGCACACCCCCGCGTGAAGTTCATTCAATTCGGCTATATGTTCTTGAGGGGCTTCAATACCGCGCGCCGTTGCAATCGTTCTGCGGAGGCGACTGGTGAGAACCCGAAGATCGGAAATACGCATAGCGTTGAACTTGTTTGATAGAGCTTGAGCATAACGCTCACCTCTGGCACTTAATATCGCGTCGCCGCCGATTTTACCGACCACGTTGTACTCACTTTCGCCGTGCTGCAATGTACAATATAAAAATGTAAACTGAAAGAATGTAAAACGTGAAGCAAAATAGAAAACAAGATAAGCAATAGCGGTAAAACATATAATTATGAGATATTATATTTTTTGGGGGGCAATTTATTTGTCACAACGTAGAATAACGTTAGTTACCGCTTACCCTCGAAAAATAAAGAGTGTGGGGTTTGAGACTGATATCTCCAAGATATCCAAGCACGCTGGTTTCAATATGACCGGATACTTTGCAGGTCTCGATATCCATGGTAGCAGTGTCGATCTTAATTCTGGGATAAGTCCTATCGTCCATAGGTTCGTACAATCCAACGTAAAAAGCGATCTTTGAGCGCAGATTTTCCGCGGCCAAAGCGGCGTCCACTCCTGTATAATCGGCGCAATGTCTCACGATCTCCTGTTGATTATGCTCCAGGACTTCTGGATCGTCGCAGACGCATTCAATAAAGAGAACGCGATAACCGAGTTGACCAGAGAAGTAATCGTAGACCTCCGTGCGTTGCGCTCGCGTGATCAGCATAGCGTCTAGTATCTTAACACAAAGAAAAAAATTATTATGCGATATCGTATCATCTGAGAAGCTATCTAAGTGACGTTTCACTAATCAATTGTCACGCAATTTTCTACGATACTACTCATAAATACAGTAAAGTAAATAATATAATTACAAGACCGCGAAGTGTAACAATCAATTAAAATCGAGAACGGCCAAATACGGTCATAGCAGATCTTAGTGCTCATTAATATTTTATGTGTGATTTTTCTAGTTCTTTTTAAACTACGCGCCGTTACTTTCGGACTTAAAACGCAGTTCTTGAAACCAGAAAAGTAATATCACAGTGATAATGATGCTTACAAGCATCTGTAAGATCCCTCCTCCCCATCCCATCCCGAAAAACTGTAAAGAAATTTATTGCGAAAAATATTACCTCAGCCAGGATTTAAAGCTGGACCTCCCTACAATTCGGGCGGGCGTCTTAGCCAGTTCGACCACCGAGACATGTGGTAATATTTATCGCAATAATCGATAATGTTAAGGAGAAACGTCTTACAGGTAAAGTAAAGTAATCAGGGATGCTAATAGACAGGTAATATTGCTGTCTCTTTACAATTATAATTTCGTGAGGAGATTGCCAACATTCTGTGTGGATATTTACCGCTACAGTATTTCCAGATGCGAGCCATACCGCGCAATCCTGCATGGCATCTCTCTGTGCGAGTGTCATTAACGCGTTGTTTGCCGCATTATCCGACCGGAAGAGTTCGTGTGATATATGGGGTTCGAACCGCTTCCTTCGATAATCACTCACGCGGAACACTGAAACAAGATTTATGAAATATTGTAATTCTTTCTGACTTAATCTCTTGTATATTTAATCGAGAATAAAAGTTATATATATATGACTGCAATAAATCTCTTTATGGATTGTATAATAAATCTTTATGGATTGTATAAATTAATAAACGTTTATCTTAAGACATGTCATTATATACGTTGTCTTAAGATATGTAGTTAAATACGTTGTCTTAAGTCATGTCATTAAATACATGCTTACCTTTCGTGGTTATGCCATTCCAAATAAATCTGCGAGCAAGGCTCTGCCCGATTTGGCTTTTTCCACGAACCGGTAAACCGCAAGTGGCTACGACAACTCCCGCGAATTTGCGCGATGACTTCGCTAGTCCTGAGATTCTTGCTGCGACCTTCTCTTTGCCGGGATCTAAGCAGAATGTAGGCAATAAAACATTTAAATCTCTATTTGCGTTTATTAGAAGATTTTTGCAAACACCATCTCGGATTTAATACATTAATGACTAAAGATTATTTTACAACGGCTATGTGGGATGTAAGTGTTCAAGCAAGTTTCTCTCATAATTTGTAGGATTATAAGCATTTATTCTGATTTATTGTATCTATATAATTTACAAATTAAGATAAAACTAAATTAAATATATATTAAAATATGTATAAATATTTGTGCCTTAGTAATATCAAAATTGCTGTAACATGAATAGCATAATATATAATACATAAAAAGTCAGATTTTATTTTTAATTAATTTTATTTCTTAGAAGATAAAAATTTATCCGGAAATAATAATGAAATATATATTTGTAGAACGTGTTTTTCTAATGTTTATCTCCAATGTTTGTCTCCAAATGTCGTCAATAAAATTTTTGAGAATTGCAGGATAATAACTAAATATAATACTATTAGTCAGAGCTTCTTTGGATAAGGCATTTTATTATAGTGCGAATATTTTGGCAATATATCTGGACACACGTCGTGCTTACAGATGCGAGCAGTAGTAACATGAGAATGGTATATACATCATGAAAACGTGACTTTGGACTTGCAACAACATAGTACTAAAATCTGCTCGTCTTGAAAATAACGTTGTTTTTAAAATGTTTATGTCAGATAAGCTGCGAGAGTAACTCAAACTAAAGCGTGGAGTAATATTGCATTATTCATTAACCATTGTAAATTTTTACACCGCATTATGAATTTTTATACTGCCTTATATATTTGCAAAGGCATCTAATTAGCATAAAGCACTTCAAACTCGTTGTGTGTAATGAAATATACATATCGTTATGTGCAATGGAATAATTTCGCATTATAACAATCCATTTCCGACTGACCAAAATTACACGTGTTTGTAAAACAAACTACAATTATTTCACTGAAATATTTGTGAAATATGTTTTATAGACAAAACAGGGAAATCGCAAATTTTTTACCTAATGGTAATTAAATTAAATGGTAATTAAATGGATTAATCAGTGCACGACAAAAACTCAATTTAAATTTCCAAGCGTTTAATGTCAAAACAGATCACATAAAAATTTATTACGTATCAAAAAACAAGAACAATTAGTTTACAGAAAATATATGTAATTTTATTAATTAAAATATGCAAGTATAGAAAACAGATATTCTAAGAATTAATTTTATAATTAATTATTAAGTATTAAAAAATACATTTTTAAAATCTCGTAACGTTTCTTTCCTAGAATATTTTTGATAATTAATTAATGTTAGAAATTTTAAAATTGCAGATGAGTAACATTAATGTTTCAATAATTCACTTGATTTACGTAAAGCACGTGTAAGTTAATCTTATCTAGCCCACATTTGTTTTAAAGATTAAAAATTGACAAGAGCGATGGATAGAAGCGATATTCGATAAAAAAATCGAAACTTGATTGTTCTCGAGAAGCTTTGCATAAATTTGATGAATACTATGACGTCGAATGAGCCAGCAATGAGATATATATGATGCCTCTTACCCCACTAAGAATGGGTTTTATATTTAGATTCGTAAATGCGTGTGCACTGGCTTTGTTTCGGCTTCTTCACGCGTTACCGAAGCCAACAATAATTTACCTTTTAAACCCAGTAAAATTCCAATTATTTTTAGCAAGAATAAAATAATTATTTCTTTTCTTTTAAATTTTACAAATATATGGTGCATTTTATCACTCTGTCAAGTATTTCTATTTTATAAATGGTAGAATTAGATTAATTAAACAAACATCTAATTAATACAGTAACTTGATAAATTTGTGATTAGTATTATTGGTTAATTATTGTTGAGATGGGAGGGGATGGGATACCAGGGGAGGTATAGATAAACGGAGGGAGATTAACGATTAATCGAAACAGAAATAATAGCTCAAGACGAAATTCCAAAAAATATATAAAGAGTTACCTATTCATATATGATAAGCTTATCTTTCTGTTTCATATCTGAATTTAAAATGATAACACACATGCATAATGACTACTCCTTGTATTCGGATTTATATTATCTAATCAATGCTATCAATAGATAAAAATTTATACTTTAGATTATTATACGCGTAGTACACGAGATAATTTATCGTTCTTGTGCATGATGAAAATGTTCTATCATATATATTTTTATATCATATAATGTAACTAAAATATATTTACTATAAATTAGTAAAAATAACAGATATTAAGTAAATTAAAAAAATTCAATTATATTTTAATATCATTATTAATAAGTTTAACAAATTTTTTAACCAATTTGGTAAACAATCTTCTTTTTATTAAAACCTTAGAAATTTCCATTTACAATATATTTAACATTTAAAAAATATTATTAAATTAAATATGAAGAATACAAATAACTTTACAAATAAAAATCTTATTTTTCGGTTTAAAATAAATATACTATTTTAGCAGAAATTTGATTCAAAACTGTAAGTATATATGTTTCATGAGATTTAATATTATTAAGCAAGTAAGAGATAATTCTTCGCCAAGGAATAATAAACCAAAGAGGAGAATTGTTTCGACACTACTGGCCAATTTTATTCAAATTAAAATGTCACGACGTTTCGACCATGGATTTTGGTCCTTCTCAAGTGATTAAATTAAATTAATAGTATGGATCAAACACAATTACATCCAATGGAAATGACAATGTTTCAACAATATGTCAAAAGTCCAAAGAATTAAAAAGACAATAGAATATAGAAATTATGACAGATAGAAACGGATTTTGACAATTAAGTATTGTGAGATGATAAGAAGTAAAAAGAACTTACATATGTAAAGTGTCATAGTTAAAATAAAAATGTGAAGTAAAATAGTCATATAAAATTGAGGTAGTCGAAAAATTATTTCGCACGCAGAAAATAAGTCCTAGCACACGAACGGTTACACGCAGACTGAACCATAATAATAAAGGCAAAATGTAAGTCATTAAGACTGTTTATATAGATTTAATTACTTTATCATAAAGCGCGTTCAAATAATCTGTATCCTTCTGTAAATTAACGGTGTTGTCATGTTTTTTGATGAAAAACATCTCTGAAATATCTTTTTTTTTTCTTAGTATGTTTTTCTATATGTAAAATCTCTGGTTTAAGTCAGTTAAAATCATGTTGATAATTGAGGCTGTGTTTGCTGATTACCGAATGATTACTTGGGTGCTTCTTGATATTGGACCTATATCCATTGGATGTAATTGTGTTTGATCCATACTATTAATTTAATTTAATCACTTGAGAAGGACCAAAATCCATGGTCGAAACGTCGTGACATTTTAATTTGAATAAAATTGGCCAGTAGTATCGAAACAATTCTCCTCTTTGGTTTAATATTATTCATTAAAAATTTACGATTTACGATGCTTAATTTTATCCACTTGTTTTCATGGTCTCCCTTATATTTGTAAAAAAATTTGCGAATGTAAGAAATCGCAAACAATTCTGAAATTCTCTACTTGCATAACTTAGGAGATAAGAGACGAATACGATTTGGTTCCTAATGACATAGTGATAAGGTATCGATTTCTCAATGCCAGAATGATAAATTAAAGATACGTTTCAGCATGTAGGTATTCATTGCAAATATTCTAATATTTACGGTCGCATAATATTTGGCTTTTACGAGAAAAAAGTTTCTTAATAATCCTTCCCAAGCAATTCAATGTAAAAAAATATTATTTTACATTTAAATCTCAGTAATTCATTTTTCTTGCGTATTTTGATTTACATATGCATTAAAATTTTAATCGGCGTATGTGTAATATATGTACTTGTCTTTTCATTTGATGTGGGCAATAATTTTAACTTAAAATATATGTATATGTAAAAATTGGACGTCATGAAACAGGATATGACGTTTATGTATAACAAGTAGGAATTATCAATGCTTACATTCGCATACAATCTATTCATAAAACAATCTTTTTGCAATACATTTTAATTAAAAACATTTTAATTATTTCACATCTTTGACGATACGTGAAATCGAGTGTTTCACAGAAATATATTCCAAGTCGAAATCGTAAGAATCCTATACTACGTATAACAATGGCGCTTGTAACACGAGAACAGTGTCGCAAATAAAAGTGCGGATGTTGCAATAAAAATGAAACACACATTGATGAGACAATAACTGCTTGCGCATCCTTGAGTTTGCATTAACGTGTTTAAAAAAGAAAACGAACTATGTAAAGCAAAATATTAATTATCTTTTCATCGGTGTGTCCAAGCCGTTGCGTGTAAGGTAATGAAAATGATGACGATTAAATGGATCGCATTCGTACGTTTATTTATATATCCTTTATAATTTTAACCAGCCACCTTCTTTCGTGCACAGGAGATAATGAGAGTACAATATAAACTTATGCATATTTTCTACATTTTAAAGACACGAAATATTCGTTGCCGTTAACTTTATGTCGGAAATAATGAATAAAGAAGTCTAAATGCAACATAAAACGAACAGGATGGTATTGCGAAGACGGCGACCTCAATACTCGAATCATTATTTTCCCTTCACTTTTCATTTCCTTTGAATTTCATTGAACCGGCTTCTAATATAATGTAAGAAAAATTCGCTAGTCTATTATTATCTATATGATATACATGTTATATGGGTGTTTATTTTTTACAAACAAAAATTGAGAAAGAATAAAAGATACGAATTACAAGTTTTTCTTTTTCTACCTCAACATGCGGTGAATGTTCATTTGAAATGCTGTTAAAACGAACTTATGTTGATTATAACAATAAGCGAGTAATATAAGTGCACATGCATAAGTTGCAATAAAAGCTACTTAAAACACGCAAACCTATTATTTAATGGAATAAAGCTGTTAAAATATTTGTGTTAATTACATTGCACAACGCACTTAAACAGATAATTTATCAAGGAAATTATGCATTTTTTTACAAGACAATTACAATGTAAAACAAACAAACAAATTTATTGTTTAATTCATAATTATTCTAAGAGCACGCTTATTCTTTATAATAAATACTTATCCTTTGTAATAAATACTTTAATAAATTTTGGACATTTTACAACGTAAGTTTAAAATACTAAATAATACAATGACAATAAAACATTTTAGTTATATATATATATTAAGGCTGTGACTCTTGCTACGGGTTTATTCGAGATTCTTTTAACTTTTTCGAAAATTACGTAATGTTATCATGCAACTAAAAGCCTAGTGTATGTCTAATGAATTATGTATTCTATTATATGTGTTCGCCATACAAAGCACTTTGGTGACTTAGTTCCTTTAAATTGTATGCAGATAAGCACCTTCATCCGCAACATAAAAGCAAGTATACAAAAGTAGTGACGAAAAGGAAGACGTACATATTACGTAAGCAGACATTTCACATCCCTCGGCATTAAGCGACTCACCCCACGCGAAAATTTACCTTGACGCTGTTCTTCCGCGTTAGGAGCCATGATGGTTGTAGTGTCAGCGTACAAGAGTGTCCCTGTGTTAGACGTCTGCTTCACAGCGAGATCGTTTTTTTTCTCCTGCAGGAGACCGGCTTGTAGGGCCAGTTTTCTGACCGCGAGACAGTAACCCAGTAACGGAGTCGCCAGCAGGTCAAAACATGCGGCGACCCAGGGCATAACCGAGAAACCCGTATTACGGAGAACAACCGGTCTTCCGGGTATTCGGTTCTCCCTCTCTCTTTCTCTCCCTTTCGATGACGACGAAATTATGATCGATTAAGGAATAATACCGAGATTACCGAGGATTCTCGGAGCAAAAGGAAGCCCGCGGAGCCAACCGCTCCAAAAAAAAAAACTTCCAACGAGTAAGAGCCGCCTCTCTACTCTATGACGCGAATACTCTACTCGCGAATTATCGCTCCAACTTAGCTTCTTGCGTTTCTACTTCTTGGTTAAGCTCCCGGCTAAAGCTCTTCCGAGAAGTGATCGCTGCTCGTGTGCCGTATTATAGATAGCAGATCCTCCCTCATTCCAATTTGCTTGATCCTCACTTCCGGAGCCAGTTTGCGAGCTTCTTTGGGATCTGTCAGAGAAAAGACCAGGTCTCTAGCTCGCGGCGTGCCGCGAGATTTCCTTTCGCTTGTGCCCGTTTCTCTCGCTGCTATCGACGACGATATTGTTGTCGTTGCTGCTAATGCCGTTGCTCGTTGGCTCAGTGCGCGCGCGCAGATAAATACACCCGCTAAAAATTTACATAGTAATAGCGGCACCGTACTCCGATCTCACCAACCACTTTTCTGCTCCAAGATTCTAGGCTTTGAGTCGAGGTCACTGTTGTGATCACTCTTATACTTCTTTTCTATCTCGATTTCTCTCCCTCCCGTTCCTACTCGCTTTCGGCAAGACTCCGATCGACGTGCTATCGACGTAGGCGTTCAACCAGCCGGTATCAAAAATTTCAACTGATGCTTCCCGAGATTTCTCGTAGGCTCGTTGACTCTTCAGCTTCAGTTCTTCAGATTCTTCTTCAGGGAACAGGCTCTATCACGGCGATGATGCAAGTATGCTCGTCTGGACGAGAATAGACTCCGTTCTCTGCAACTGCGACCAGTCGATACGTACTTCTCGGCTCTCCGACAACTAGTAGGTCTGGTTCCACCGCGGCTTTTAGCAGCATCGACCAGAGCTCACAAGCGGACAACTCTGTTGTGCGAGCCAATGAAGAAACGGCTGGCCCCTCTACCATGATATCGGACAAACTTGCGCGCGATGAGCGAACATACGTTTTTCCTTGAACCGACGCGGATACTCATCGCAAAAATCACAAACAATGAAAATTCACTAACAAACTTTCCGGAAGATCATAAAAACTGAAAAAAGTCTTATCTTCCATCGATGAAGCTAGTTTCATTGACCTTTTATTGCTGTTGAGTCTTACTTCCACAACTATCTTACTGATAGTTTACTACTGTGCATAATATGAACTTTCGATCGGCAGAAATACGATTTTCGGAAATTTAAGTAGTCCTTTCTTAACTAATCTTTATCCAGCGCTATTACATCATAAACTCGATAGCTTACGCTATTGACGATGCTCTAATACATATTTGATTAGAATCATAAATTGCATATGTTACGCCTGATGAAACCGGCTCGCATTTTTCTTAGCGAATCATGCGTCCAAAGTCCACGCTTGTTTTTCCTATTTTCACGTAATCGTTTGGCAAACGACCATCCAGGCGCGTGTATTCGGCGTCATTGAGTTAAATGAAGAGATGCCGGATCACTAATGTCCTGACCTGCCGGGTTACATCACGTGTACGCCAATATATGGAGCAACTACTTCGTATAGACAAAACGTGAACTTTGGAACCTGTTTTGGTGACGCGTCGAAATAACGTTAACCGAAGAAAAATGGCTTTTACGAAAATCCTTTACGTGCTGTAGATTAATATTAGAATACTGAAATATATAAACGATGCACCTGCACGTGTATACGCGTACATCATTATAAATTTTCAAATATTTGTAAGTATTCTCATAAAATAATTAATCAAAAAATTGTATAAAATACAAAAGGAGTCTTTTGCTATAAATATTGTTTGCGAAATAGCTATAAATAAATGCCTATTCCAAAGACATGAAAGAAAATTTAGTTAGGAAATATTATATAAATTATTTAAGAAAAAGAGAGATTGTGTTTTCGTGTTTGTGATTAACAAAAACTATTAAACATTATAAATTCATAAATCTTAATTAGATTTCATATTTTTATTATATATTATGTGTATATATGTATTCGGTATATTCTTCTCATAAATTTTTCTAAGAAAGTTAATATATATTTTTCGTAAATGCTCGTAAAATCTAAAAACTTTTGGGAACTAACAAATGAAGAATAACTATATATCCTGTTTACAATAAGATATACGTAAATAATGACGCCAGAGGCATCTTATTTTTCTCATTACACCTACGTAAATAAACGTCACATTCTTAGTTTATTAGATGATAAGGGGAAAGTACATTAAACGTGTATGACTATCTCCCACTACACGTGATAAATGCTCCTCACTTACGTGATAGAGGTCATACATGATGTGTAGTAATGAACTTAAGAAAACGAATTTATAAAACTGCAAAGTATCAACTTGGAATGTTCCGTTGAGGATAGATTATTCGTTAAGATATCGCA
>NJRL01001992.1:19465-31019 GCA_003063815.1 Aphaenogaster rudis
CCATTTATTACATCAAGAGTCACAAAAAGATTATTCCCTCACATAAAGGAGATTTCCCTCAATCAATAGAGTATCACATTATCACAAATCGGCATATAGTTCGTCCGGAACATCTAACGGAAGAATCATGTCTCCTCGATCTGATCAACCGTCATTTTCGATTATTCCACGTTACTTCGTTCACGAAATATTGTGAATCCGACTCACAAGTCCATATATTCAACCATAAATTGAGTCGCATGGTTAGAGTGAAACACCTAAGATTCATATGGGCTCCAATAAATAGACCAACACTATTCGGCACTATGCTAGGTCTTGTACAAAGTACCACATTCGACACCGTCCATTTTCGTCCATTGCTATAGCGTACGAGCACTCGCAACACATTTTCGCTCGCGCCAAACTCCACAACGGTCGGAGAGGATTAATTCCACCCTCCCCGGGTGCGCGCTGACGAGACGAATCCAGAGAGTACAATCTCGATACCCCTGGTGCCTTCCTTACTCCGGTTAGGACAAGATAACCGGGAGCACGGGACTTAGCCGCAGACGCCCAGTGCACCTGCCACGCGACTGGGGTCACGCGACTCATCCTAACTTTTTTTTTGTTTCGCGTAGGATGGGGAAAATGCCTCGGGCATACCCGGGAGCCGTCTCCACGGGTTATGCAGGACTTGCACCTGCTAAAAACCCCACCCTGTGCAAGGCCACAGGAACATGGCATTACGCCAGCGGCCCGGGACCGCCGAAGCAATTCTTCCGGCAGCACTGGCTACCATTCGCGAATACACGCACGCATTTTATACTCTTAACTTAGGAGGCTCGCGTGCCTCACGCTCGCAAGACCGCCCTGGTCCGCCCGGCCGGAAGACACATCCATGACAACGTGTTCGATCGTCATAGTCTAATCTTCTCTAAGGAGAAGAGATATGAGACCGATCATTCCCTGCCTCCGGAAACAAGGATGTCGGATGCGAGGCCGACATCCCCGAATCCATCCTCGTGTAGGGGTCATGGATGCTCCGGCACGAGCGAAAACCAGTCCGAACGGTTAAACGCACGGTAACTTAAACCTAGCGCACGCTCGGACGGACAAACTATATACAATCTATTTACATGACTGATGAGATTAAATCTCACCAGTTCTACCCGCTATTATGTGTGATAATAGTCGCGAGTACCTGATTTCGAAGGCTAAAAGCCATCGTCGTCTGGCTCGCCGTCGCTGACGGACAGGTGCGCTGACCGTGGCGAAGGCGTAGCAGTTGCGACGGGTGTCACAGCGCCAGCGGCATCGGCATCGGCAGCGGCTGCCTGTCTGATTCTCTCCGCTTCTTCCTTCACACGCATAACCCTCTAACAGAACTGTGAGAAGGCTTGCCAGGCGTCCTTCGAATGTGTTATCTCCGACACTATAGCTTTCAATGATAGGTCTCTTCCTATCACTGAAACCAATTCCGCCCTCTCTGCACCCCAAGCGGCACAGTGCTCCACCGTGTGCTCAGTCGTGTCCACCTCCAGGCCGTTGCAATGGTCACATCGGTTGGTCTCACTCTTCTTAATTCTACACAGAAAGGAGGCAAAGCATCCATGTCCCGTTAGTATCTGAGTCATCCTAAACGTAAGACCACCGTGTAGTCTGGATGTCCAAAATCGCAGTTCCTCCGCTATAGCCGTCCTCGTTCTTTTACCCGGCATACTAGGGTCATTCAATTTTTCCCGCCACATTTCTAGACAACTAGTGACCTCCTCTTTCCTGATGCCTTTGGCCTCCTCCAATGTCCATTGACCGTTGGTTTTCAATGCTGTGATCCTTCGGAAAGTGTTCGCTCTGCTCCGCGCCAACAGGGGTATAGGTGGAACACCCGCCAACAAACAGACAGCATCGTAGGACACGGTCCTGTACGCGCAAACCACTCTGCGTGCTATAGATCTCTGGAAGCGTCTAAAGCCCAGACGACCACTTCTAGATCTCTCCAGTTCTTCGGCCCAAACCGGTGCCCCGTACAGTACTATTGACAGAAGCACGTTATAGTACAGTTGTCGCTTGGCTTCAGCCGGACCCCTCAGGTTGGGCATTAACTTGCCCAATGCACCCATAACTCGTACGGCTTTCTCTTCGGCGTACGCAAAATGTGGGCCGAATGTTAATTTGCTATCTAATATAACGCCTAGATACTTAAGTCTGTTACCTATTTCAACATTCGCATCTCCTACGCGTATCTTGTGTCTACCAACGTTGCCACGCCTGCTAAACATGATAATCTCTGTCTTAACGTCCGATATTTATAGACCCAGTTCTTGTATGCGAGTTACCAATCTTCCAACTTGTATTTCGGCAAGTTCGCAAGCGTTCCTTATTCCGTCCGCAGTGACAAACAGCAAAATATCATCCGCATAGCATATGCTTGTGCAACCCGGTAATAATTGCAGACGCAACACCTCGTCGTATGCAATGTTCCACAACAGTGGACCTAAAACGGAGCCCTGTGGGACACCAGAGGTTACCTTTCTACGGGTTAATAAACCCTGATCATCCAAATACTCTATGTACCTATCGGATAAGTAGGCATCGACGATTCTACAGAGATGGATAGGGAACCTCTTTCTCCATCTCATTTGCCTTCTAATAATACGCCAAGGCAACGAGTTGAAGGCGTTTGCTATATCCAGACTTATAGCAACGCCTATCTTGCCGCTGCTTATCGCGTCTTGAGCAAGTCGCTTGACCATTAGTATGGCGTCCACGGTTGAGCGGCCTTTCCGGAAACCGAATTGGTTCGCTGCCAGGTTCGTGATAGGGTCCTGCTGCAAATGAGCGTGAAGCCTCCTAGCGATAATCCGTTCAAATAATTTGCCTACCTCATTCAAAAGGCAGATAGGGCGTGCCTTCGGTGGCATTCCTGGCACCGGTTTGCCACCTTTTGGTAGCAGTACTAATCTCGCCACCTTCCATGAAGCGGGGAAGACACCATCCTTAAGGCAGCGAGTAAAAAGTTCGGCGGTTCTCTGCAACATAATGCCTGGCACGATCTTCCAAAAAAAGGCCATTACTCCGTCCGGACCCGGAGCAGTGTTTGACCTTCCTTTTTCTTTTACGGCCTCGTATACCTCGGCGGAAGTGATAGCCCATTCATCGGACCACTCCCAGCCCCATCTCCTCCTCCAGTCAATTCTGGATAACTCAATTCCGGCTGGGAACAGCGAGTCCAGCAACGCGCGCAATACAGGTTTTTCCAGCGTCTCCGTCATCCCTGGGCCCGCTCTTCTTAACCTCCCCAGGACCATTTTGTAGGGAAGTCCCCAAGGATCTTTATTTAAGCCCTTTAAAAGCTCGTGCCACGCTTCGGTTTTTGCCTTACTAATTTCGGCAACGAGTTTACCTTTAGCGATTCTGTAAGCAGCCTCTTTCGTCGCTGTCATTTCGTTTGGGCCTCTTCTTCTTTTGGATCTGGTCCACTCTCGTCTTGCTCTTATGGAGATCCTGCGTAGTTCAGCAATTTCATCGCTCCACCAATAAGCGGTATCTTTTGGTTTGCGGGATCCTACTCTCGGTGTCGAAGCGTCACACGCTTCTTGAAAAACTCTGTCGAGCCATTTTCCAGCTCCATCGGAATCCTCACTTTCACTGGTGGATAGACCAACCGCACAGGCCCATTCCAGCGCTTCTTCGAAGGCTTCTTTATTGGCTTTCTTTATATTCCACCTGGGATACGGAAAGGTGGCTGCGTTAATCCTATTAGTGGTCATAGGACCCCCAAGCGTAAACGAGATGTATTGATGGTCAGAGAGGGATTCTAAATCCTCCCTGACACACCAGTCGGAAACCTGTCGAATCAAATCGGCCGTTACCCATGAAAGATCTACGACTGACTCCCCATTAGCGCGAACACACGTAGGGGTACTACCGGTGTTAACCAGGCGCATATCCAAGCCAGCAGCCCAATTCTGGAGCATATGTCCTCGACGGTCTGTATTTACATTACCCCACATTGTAGCATGGGCATTAAAATCTCCACAAATTATAATATTCTGTCGATTATGCGCTTGTACAAAATCCTCCAATTCTTCCAGAAAATTTCTAAACGTACCTACGTCTACGTTAGGGGATATATAACAAGAGACGAATATTATTCTACCACATTTCGCAGCGACAAAGCTCTGTGCTGATTTACTCAGCTCACATGCGAAATCAATATGGTCTTGGTTGTGACATATCGCGGCCAGACCATCTAAACTACTGAGCCAATTATCCATAATTCTGATTGGTTCGGAGACTGCGCAGAGACCAATTTTTAATTCCGCCATATACTGGCTCAGCATAGACTGAGCCTGCCAGCTATTGTTGGTGTTGATCTGGAGGACCTCTGTCCTCTTCATTAACCACTTCCATGGCCTCGGTCCTCCGTACCGGATTCACATTGAAGTTGGAACGCGTCATCATCCTATCTAGTGGAGGATCACCTCCTATCCTATCCGGATGCTCGCCAAACAGATACGACCCCAGTCTATGCTGGAAGGGCCTGCCCGCTTCTTCACAAATCACACATCGGGGAGTTTCTCGGCAGTCCTTGGCGGCGTGACCACTGTCTCCGCACCTAAAGCACCTGCCTCTACGATCCGTGGATTCTTTGCAATTAAATTGCACGTGGCCAAATTTCCAACACCTGAAGCACTGGGTTGGGCGGGCTTTAAGTAACTCAATTCTGGCCATTGTCCAGCCGATTCTAATTTTCCCAGCAGCCGATGCCCTTAGCGCCGCTGCAAGGGGGCACTGCACCCAAACAGTACCAAGACCATTCGTCATTGCTCTAATCGCCAACTTTGACGTCACCTTCATCGCATTCTCCTTCTCTCGCTACGACTGCACTAACTTCTGCAGCGGTCACGGAGTCGTCTAGGCCAACGAGCCTGAGCTCTCCTCTAACTACTGGTCTGTTGACCGTTACGGTGTTGCCAAAAACCCCTTTTAGCTTGGAGGCAAGCTCATCAGCTTTGGCAGGGCCATCCGGAATTTCGATCAACCGACCGCCGTTAACGGTGTGCCTTATACGAGACCGGCCAATACCAATTTCCAGCAGTGGTATTTTTTCCCTTGCTTTCCTTAGTACATCTGCGTACGAAAGACCCTCTTCTTGGATCGTAATGGTAACTGCAGCAGCCTTAGGAGCACGCCTCGGTCTAGGTGCTCTCCCACGAACATTCCGTCTTCCTGCTGTTGGTCCACGTTGTTGATCATCCTGTTCGGATTCCAAAAATTCCTTTTTCCTTCTCCTGGAGCGTCGCGACACCACAGTGTACTCCCCAGAGTCACTAGGCCCAGCAGAGGTACCGTCTCTGTTGTCATTCTGACGCATCGACGTTGTCCCTTGAGATGAGACGATATTTCTCTTTCCTCTCAATCTTCCTCGCCCTCTCTGCGAAGGAACCGACAATATATCCTCAACATTATGCGATGGGGTACCTACAACGTCCGCGTAGGATATTTCATCCATATCGCCTAGGCTTCTCCTTTGGGCATCCCTAGCCAGTACTAAATCGGCAATCCTTTTATCAATTAATTGTAGCGATTTACTAGGCGGCTCTCTACGCCTACCGGTACGAATATGGTCTTCTTCGCTAGTGTATTCTCCATGAGTGACAGCGGTTTTATATCTTCTTGTTGTTGGACCAGCCTTAGAACGAGATTCACCTTGTTTATCAGGCAATTTTGCCGGTCTATCTCTTTGGTTGCTCATTATATGTCCTGTTATCGGTGGAGGCATGGCAGTCTCAGCGGCCATACTCTCACATCGCTTCACCGAAGCCCTGAGAGATCTAATTTCCACATCTAGTGCTTCCATTTCACGGACACGGTCCTCTTTGTCGCGGTTTGCTATTCTGAGCTGAGCCGCGAGCTCTATATTTTGGAGTTGAAGGTAAGCCATGTCCCCTCGATCTTCCAAACGGTCTACCAGAGTCTGCATAATTAGTCGGGAGCTCGTTACGCAATCTCGTAGGCGTCCGCTCAGCTTCCCCTGCAGTTTTGAGCTCTTTTTCCTGACTTCCTCCATTGCGTTAAAAAGCTCGGTAGCGAGGCTGCTAAGATGATTAACTTCGAGCTTCTTCAGTTTAGAAGGTGATGGAACCTTACTTAGAATATCCACATTACCCTCATCTGGATTTTCGGTGGAACGGTCAATAGGGTTTCTCGTTTTCTTCCCTATAATTTTTTCTTCTTCCGGGTCCACGACACTGGTTTGAACGGAATCCGTGTCATAGACTAGGATCCTTTTTGGACCACGACGTCCCTTTTTCGCTTGTTGACGCTTTGTCACATCTTCGACAACTTGGTTAGGTGATTCCGGCGTACTGGATACCTTCCTCTTTCTTCTTTGTCTGTTGCTCGACGGTGAGTCAACATCCATCTCATCTTCATCCGAAGAACCATGCACGCTAACGTATTCCTCGCTTTTGGACGACTTTGGACCTGGTTTCTTCTTGGAGTTTTTATCAGCGGTAGCCATATTGGCATGGACGCCCGCGTCTAACGATCCAGCCAGCCCTACGCTCGATGACGATATAGTGACGCCAGGGACGGTAACGTCACTACACCGATCTCTAGGGGTCCGATCCCCTTGAGACGGTACGTTTTTATCAATACTTTTGTGCATTTTCATAAAAATATGTGTAGATTTTATTTATGAGGGACTCCTTCCCTCAGGACAACTTTAATGTGGGGCTATCCAACCCACACTGGCTCGACCCAATGACGATCAAATGTCAAACTTAATCAGAGACAGTAATTATAGGTGAATCATCTCACATATCTTAGAACTAACTTACAAGTTAAGATATAAGCATAAAGAACAAATCTATTAACATTAATACTAGTTATGTTGGATTACAATAATTAACTTATTCAAAAAGCGCATATAGATACAATATTTACATGTTAAATTGATCCAGAGATTATTAGAATCTCTCCTATTTTAATCAGAATCAGTTTTGGACAAACTTAATTTAATGGTCCAAATAAACACATGAAATTCAAATTTTAGCGTTATATGCAATATAACTTCACAAGACAGACCATATAAATCTATTTCTAATCTAAAATTACATAAATTTTGACTTTTCCAAAAAACGCATAAAATACAAAAAATTATATATGGCGTTGATCCAGACACAATGAGGATCCTTCCTATTCTAAAAAATTCTATTTTGGATGATCTTTCCAAATCTAGGGAATTTTATCAAAAAGGCCAGAAAATGAAATAAATATCATGAGAGACCACAGTAGGCCCTATTTAGATCATTTATCACAAAAAACAACAAAATTTTTGACTTAACCTAATTTACAGAAATTCATACAAAAAAGTATATGAGGCCGTACTAAACGTCGTAAGGATTAACCTTATAACAAAAAATTTAATTTTTAAACATATAAGAAAAAGTTTCAAAATTTGACAAACGGAGCATAAAATCAAAAAGTCTAGGTTGTTTAAAGGTTGGCTATACCATAGAAACTCGCATATAGATTTTCGTGTGAACCGGCCTTAAGCCAAGTTTCAAACGAACACACTCGCACGCCTATCTATGTTCTTCGAGACGTTAATGCTTTAAGAACGCACTTAGCCCCAAAGTACATATTCACACAATAAACCAGAAAAAGATGCTAATTAATTCAATCCAACTATTACCGCTTGATATTTCTGGCGATCACTCGCGTGCAAATCCGATTGCAAATTATCCACACAATATAACGCATGCTAGACTATTGTAAGATCAAAAAATATATCAAAACTTCAATTATCGATATTTTCTACATATTCACTGAGTAGCTAGATCGCCAGAACGTAATTTAATATATATCTATGTAATAGACAGAGTGTCTGACACAATATAATGTATAACGTAACGTGACGTGCTAGGTTATGTGATACTAGCATAACCCGCACTTACCTGCAAATTGCGCCAGCTGAATGAGATACACAGTTAAGTAGAAAAAGGATAGTTCATACTTATGACTAAAGAAATAGACACACATATATAATTTGTTTATAACTTCTTTAATATCAGACGGAAAAAGATGGGATAGGATGTCAGATAAAGAATCACACATCACATCTACCGCCAACTTAGCCGATCGCCACGCGTGATCGGAGCTTGCACTTAGCTTATATTCGCTATTGTAACGTGTCAAACGCGATTAATTAATTAATTAATTAACTGTGCTAACACTATTTCGATCACTGACAAACACTACACCTCCCAGATTTACCAGTGAAAGTCGTTATCTCTAGCCGAAAATTATGCTTAACACGATTTATCCACATTCAACAACGATACGGCTTCACCGTGGAACACCCGCGTATCGATATTAACTGTTAATTACCCGTTAAAAAGGAAAAAATTATCCCGAAAATAACTCGCGAGTTCCGACGACAACACGATGTAGGTGTAGCACTCGGTACTTTACTGCTGCCAACCTTCGCGAGCACAAGCGCGCATCAATGTGCTCGCGTGCACCTCGAAGCACGTGGCAATCATTAAATTCTTAATTGGTTACGAAACCACAAAAAACCGAATATCGGGATCAACTACAAAGAGTGAGGTCCGATTGCGCACAGATTTCATCGGACACAGCCACTCACAGCGCGTTCCACAGGAAATCCTCTAGGCATACATCAATATTATTGGTGGTGTCCGATAATCACTGTGCGCAATCGGGACAACCCCACTACAAACGACCGAGATCACAATAAAAATTATCCCGAGTCTCTGAAAAATCGCTATGATGCATTTATTAATTCGCAAAGTTAAGATCGCGATTACGACGCCAACGGTATTCTCGTGAAATACGGGCTCCAGTAATACCAGCCCGCTCCAACACGAGCGCGCATTTAATGCGCTCGCGCGCACCGAAGTAGAAAATATATAATATTAATATTATAAATTCTCTCGATAACAGATAACTCAAACATATGCATCTCACGAATGCTTATTATTTCCCGAACAATTGACAATTAAAGTTGCTCAAGAATGCGAACTATATAACCACAAGCACGTAACCTCACTAAATCTTACTTATTTAATAGTACAGAAATACTGAAGTATATAACTATTATATATATAAAGATAACTATCTTAACACCAATAACGCGTTATGAGCAATTAAGGCAAACTCAAAAACTCCGTAATTAATTATTTCGGTTACAAGTAAACCGTTCAGACATGTACGCGAGACAAACTGACAGATGAGGTGCAGTACTATCCCCGCTAGCCACACCTCATCGTACAAGACATAAATTACCTTATAGGCTTTGAATATGTTGTTCTGACAGAACAAGCATATACCTGTGTAGTCTAGAAGACAAGGTGGAGCCTCCAAAGGGTAACCTTCTGCCAGGATAAGCCTCCTCAAGTCCAGAAAATCGGTACCTATATGCACCTATTACACCCTCCTCTCGGTAGGTGTAGTTTATAAAGAATCGGGCGTATCTACTTACGGTCGATCCTTACACCACTTCAGATTTTTATATATACCACAAATATAACAAGCCATAAGCCGCGCATTATCAAAAAGTACAAAAATTTAATTCTAAAGTATCTAATAACTAACTTAATGATAAAAATAATAATGTATTCTAAATAAACGCTAAAATTAATATTCAAGGCATGGGCCCAAACGCCTTTATGCCTTCATTATATTAGATACTCCTGCAAGGCTTCCGGCACATGCGCGTTACCCGACTCGAGTAGGAAACAAGTGCAAAGGCAAAGATGCCAAAAACTGCTGCAATTCTTGTTTCCCAGCACAGACAAAATATTAATAATGAAAATTAAAGTTGTGTGATGCACCAAAAAATATCGATAGGCCTCGGAGAAGCACTAAAACCCGGAAAATAAATGAAAGATAAGTTCGGTGCAGTTGTTTCACACTAACTGCCTTTCAACACTTAACGCATAGTTTTATCAAATTAATTATGGCCATTCCTTAACAAAGGCACACAATAATAATCTAGTGATCCGTTAAATCAACTTAGAGTAATCACAATTCCTTATAATCACGTAAATTACATACAATAACCGAAATTCTCGCAATGATATAGCGCAACACTACGCATGCGCTGCCAACTTACGAGAAATCGTTTACATTACTGAATTATATAGCTATTATGTGTATAAAGTAATTATCTCTGTACAAAGGCGCGTTACAAACAATTTTAGAGTATTAAAATCTCCAAAACTAATTATCTCGGTTATAAGTAGACCACTCAGACATCCACAAGAGATACATTGACAGGCGAGGTGCAGCACCGAACCCGCCAGCCACACCTCGTCGTACACGACATCAGTTACCTGATTAAATTTAATTATGATGTTCTAGCACATTAAGCGTGTACACGAATAGACCGTGAATCAACGTGAAGCTACCATGGGGTGATCCTTTTCCTGGGTAAGCCTCCTTGGACTCAAAAAGTCGGTACCTACTTGCACCTGTCACGTCCTCCTCTCGATGGGTGTGGTTTGAAGAGAAATTGGGTATATCTATCTGCCATCGATCCATGCACCACTTCACAATTTTATACAGTCAATAAATATCGCCAGCTATGAGTCGCACTTATCAGAGAATACACAGTTTTTATCCTAAGATAACTACGAACTAACTTAATAGTAAAGGTATTAAAATATCCTTAGCAAATAATAAATTTAATATTTAAGGGATGGGCCCTAACATCCATATGCCTTCGTTGCGTTAGACACTCTTCCAAGACTACCAGCGCATGCGCGTTAACCAATCCCAGTAAGAAATAGGTGTAAAGGCAAAAATGCCAAAAACTGCAGCAACTTTGTTTCTCAGCACAAAAAATATATTAGTAAGAAATAAGGCTATGCGATACTCCAAAAAATAGCGATAGGCCTCGGAGAAGCTCTAAACCGCTAAAATAAATTAGAGACGAGTTTCCGTGTAGTTGTTCTGCACTACCTGCCCTATGATAGCACTCTATACTTAACTCTTAAATAATATTAAATTAACCATAACTAATCCTAAGGAGAGCACATAATAAGGATCCGGCGATGCATTTGAGCGATTCAGGATGATCACAATTCTCGAGAATCACTGAAAACATCCACAGAAGCCGAAGGAATCTCTTAGCCGGACAGCGCAAAACTGCGCATGCGCTGCCAACTCACGAGAGATCGCTTATTCACACTTGTCACTTATTTAACTAATAATTACAAATTTATATACAGAAAACTATTTAATAAGGTCTCATTAAGACCAGAAGACTTTATTCTATAAGTAGAGTGTAAACTTATTAAACACTAACATAGTATATTAGCAAACTAGTGTTGTGCCGCTCCGGGCACTGGGGTTCGTCCTCCGTGAGGAACTTCGTGGAATATTGCTATCACCACCCACTTCGTCGTCGTATCAGGAACACTACAAATATTACTTCGTTTTTTCTGAATAAACTCTTTATTTCTCACTTTAATAACAGCGTTATTTATTTAACTCGGTTTACAATACTCTCTTAATCTCGCTACCGACGTTAACGCGTGACAAC
>NJRL01001993.1:8788-20428 GCA_003063815.1 Aphaenogaster rudis
ATAGAGATTATATACAAGAGAAGGAAAACATATATGAACATATTTTATATATAATTATATATATTTATATATGTTTATATAAGTTTATATGTGTGCTTATATAAAAAATTTTTACCGGGATTCTTTATATAAAAAAAGTGAATATGTATTTAATTTGTAATATATTCATTGTATTGTGTAATGTAAGTGAATTATTTATCATTAGAATCCGTTTCTTCTTTCTTTTGTTTAGATGACTGAGGTGGGACGTTTGTTTGTATTCCAATTTAATGTTCTGCTTTTCTATCCAAATTGGTAACATTGCTGGAATGATTAAGGTGATGCTATAGAGTGAAGATCGAACTCCGACGCGAGAGTCGATTCATGAAGAGTTGCATATCTGCATAAATCAATCATTTTTTCAATAACGCAGCGATAATTGTATATAAGATTTTTCATTCATGAAATGATGCTAGATATCATCATTAAAATATGTATATATACAATAATCGAATAATCGATTAAGAAATTCTATTCTCATTCGCGTTCGTCAATTATTACATTGCTTCTGTCAAACTTTATGAACTTTATGAACTTCATGTCGATGCAAGCACTACAAGTACGAAGTACCGCTTTTCCATGACAGTACATTTTCGTGACGCATCGTTTGATGCTCCATGGAAAATTCGTGCAAAATAGCGGCGACAGTACGCGCAAATCGTGAACGAAGGACCGTTTCTAAGGATGCCCGTGATATGACGCTATGCGAATTATCCTTTTCATCGTATTTTACATTGCGACCTATGTGGCAAGAATCGCGATTGGTGGCGATATCGCCAAAACAATGCCAGGTATGTATAATCACTTAGACCCACACAGCACACTTTATCCTAAGGATATCCCAGAGTGATCCGGATATCTAAGTGGACATAATGCGATCCCATGGAGATCCTACGGTTATTGAGATATATAATTGGACATATTGCGATCCCTCGGATATCTAGTGGATATCGCAATATCGTGTGCTGTGTGGGGACATACCTAAATTCCTTTCAAAGTAATCTTTTCATTAAACGTAAAGATCTTAACAGTTTTTATACATATATAAAAAAAGACAGGTTAATCGTCTTTGATAAACGACTGATAATCATTTTCCTGATATTATACATATGTTCTCCCAGCATCTCTTTCTTTGAACGTTTATAGAAAGCAGCATGAGATTTATCTTCAAACAGAAAAGTGGAACAACGCGGAGTAGAGTATCTGAAATATCTATCGACGATGGAATAATCCAGATGATAAATAAGTGTAACAGGCAGTCATTACTAGGGAATCGAATCAACGGCTTTCCACTAAGTAGAAAATTAAATAGCAACTTAGATCGAGTGAAGCGAAGTCTGCGAAATAGGAAGAAATATGCAAAGAATTCGAATAGCAAGATCGCGCATCTTCAGAATGACGTGAACGATGATGATACCGATGAGGAAGATATCTCATCGAACGTGGCGAGATTTCCGATCTGGCGAGTTCCGGAATCAACGGTTGCAATTAATTTGGATTCTACGACGAATCCGACGATCATGGAAACAGAGATGACTAATCGCTCATTGCTCGCGTTTGAGAGATCGCCGTCGCAATTAGAGGATTTAGATTACGATCGCTCTCTGAATGAAGCTATATTCCCTATCGCTGAGCGATATCCAAATTCGCGGGTATTATCTGACATAAATGTTTCTAATCAAGATTTAATACTTTCTAAAATCGCAAATTCGAAACCTGAAATCGAAAAAGTCGGCGTACAAAACCCTGCCTTTGAAGGACTGAATAATAAAATGCTATTTTCTGTATATCGGTCTGGAATACCTGCTGGGGTGAATTCGTCGAACTTCAGCCGTCCTCAAGAATTTCAACAGCGACATAACGGACATCAAAAGGATCCTTCAAATCCATATAATTTTAAAGAAGAATTCTTCAGTGGTCGTCTAACAGGCTCTAACAAAAAATTTCTGCTAGTACCGGTTTCTAAGGATCTATACGTTTTGAAGGACGTCCGAGAGAGTCCTCGAACAAGCGTAGATGAAATAATTATACCTAAGAGATATAAGCTGTTAGAAAGAGATAAAGATAATGCAACGTCGGCCATTCTCGCGTTCAAGGCGCACATGCACCACGATGTGAAAGATGTAGGTAGAATGTACCTTCAAAGAGGTAATCACCGTTTATTGGATCACAACGCGAATTATTTATATCCTATCTTTGATCCTCGTATTCCCGAAGAAAGTGGGAATCCCACGGAAAATCCGGTGTCGCCGTCCTATCCTGATTTCTTGTATCCGGGTATCGTCTTTTATACCCGTCCCAATTTAATCGACGCTACTCCCGAGATTTCCGACGAACAAATTGCCTTTCCCGTTCCGGATTATGAGAACATTTCGCTCGATATTAACTCACGTGGCGGAATCAATTCTTACAATTCGTCGGCGTTTCTATTATCTTCTTCCCTCGATATCCCTAATTATGATGTATCTTCAAAGGAAAACACGAATGACGGTCAATCAAGTGTCTCGTCTGCGATAAAATTAAATGACGAGATAAATCTGTTTCAACAAAATAGCGAAAATTACAAAAACTCTTTAGGATACAGCGAGCTTGGCGTCGAATTGACAACTACGGATTTCCAAGATATTTTTGGCACGCTCGATGATAACATATACACGCCAGCCACTTTGGAAAATGTTGAGATGTACTTAACTAATGACGACAAAATATTTGATATGTCACGAAATCGAGAAGACGACTCTAAATTTTCAACAGAAAGGAACGAAGATAAATCTATAACGGACTTTATAAATGACATTTCAACGCAATATAGAGCTGCTTTTGACGCGTCTACAAACGAAGCTAATACTTTCTTTCCAAATATTACTTATACTTCCGTTAATAATGTTAAAGACATTTTAAATAGTGAAGATGTAGATAAAGATAATCAAGAATACGGAATCTCGATTCCAGGTAAATATAATAATAAGAAGTTAACTTTTTTCAACGATTTTGGTTACAATAATAGATCTATCGATGAAGCATTGCTTAGTGATTATACTACCGATGTGGATTCGTTTCTTAATACAGAAGATTACGTGACATTCACGCCGTTACTTTCAGATACCGATGAATGGCCATTGAAGAAAGTGCAATCTAATGTAGAAAACTCGCGCGTTTTATTAATGGCAATTAAACCATTGTCCTTGGAGCTGGAAAAGTTGTTAAGCGCAGTTAAGTTAGTCAATCAGAGCATCAGCAACGTGCAAAGCAGACTGTGCGATAAAAAAAACGTCGTCGGGTCAGCGAAGAACGAGCAAGAGAATAAAGATAGAAAAGCCACGAATATTGCGAAGCTAACTAACAAAGTAGATCATTATGGTTCTGATCTCTCTATAGAAAGTTTTAATAGTCAGTCTTTGGACCAGAGACGTATTAAAATCAAAGACGGGAGTGTTGCAGAACGTGATGTAAAAATTAGAAGAAAAACTAACGGTCTCTTTTTAAATAAATTGACGACACCGTTTCATAAGCACGAAAGCTTGATTAGTAATTCAGAGGTACAGAGTGGTCGCAGAAACTTTCTCAAAAAGAGAAAATTGAATGAGAGAGAGTTTCCCAAATCAGGCGACGTTGAAGGGCGCAGATTGCCTCATTCGAGATTTAATAGAAATCTAAAGTCCCTGACGAAAAATTACGAGATGCGAGTGAAGCCAATCCGACAGTTTATCGAAACCGGATTGAAAAGAATGAAACGCACGACAACGCCAATTATAAGATTGTCGCGTTTCGTTAAAAGTAACGTATCAAACGAACGTAATTTTGCAGACGAACATGGGCAAAATCATCAAGGAAGTGATAGATCAATGATTTTGCTCAATAATATGCCCTCTATGTTTTTAAATATATCCACGAAGAAGGATAATTCAACGCATTTCTTATGGAATGACAAACGAGATCTGACGCAACGCAACGTGAAGAGAGCAATGTCGAGCGAAATATCTGGTTCGGATGAAGAGAAAAAATTTCTTCCAATTGATCCACAATTTCATAGGGAAGCAACGGCTTACCTCGATATACTTCGACTGTTGGGCAAGACTGAAAAACCTCACGTAAAATACGTGACTGATGTTGCGTGGACTACGCAGAATCTAACGGAGTCGTTTCCATCAATGATCTTTACAACCACAGAGTTTTCTGTATCTACAGTAGCATTCTTGCCGTACTTTAGCGAGGAACCAACGATTACAGTTTTAAGTACAATCGCGAAAAAAGAAGAAGTTTCCGAGATGACCGAATCATCTTTATATGAATATGTATCAGTAACTAATTTTGGTTATAGCAAGGACTACGACGAACGAAATTATACGAAGATGTATAAAGGTTACGAGTATGAAGAAATAACTTCCAAAATTTCGGAAATTATATCATTAACACAATCGCCAGTTACGTTGAGTGCTTTTACCATAACAATGCCAACTACGTTGCCACTATTTTATACGACAGAATTAACAATTCTTCCGATTAATGAAGCTGTAATCTTAACCACTGAGATCACCACTGAGAAAATAGCCGTAACATCAGCGATCGTTACTGAAGTAACTGAAACTCCCATCACAATTCTGACGATAGAAAATGTTACAACTAAATCTGCTATGATATTAACTCCATTTTTAGAAGGTATGACGGATATTACTTTAAAGATTACGATTCCTGTAGCTACTAAAACTTTAATCAATGAAACATCCGCGTTAATTACTGAAGTTGTGATCGCAGAAGAAGAAATTATGGATGGTACATCGACAACTCTGACGATGGAAATAACGCAAAGTTCGCTTGTTGAAACAAATACATTCTCGACCGTATCATTACTCAGGATTACAGAAACAGAATTGACGATTAAAACTACATCTCCTACCATACCAGTTTCAACATCTCTGACAATTACAAAAGGTCCTCAAACTATAATATCAGCATCTACTTTTGTAACTGAAAGAATAATTACAATACCAACTGTAAGTTTAATCATAATAACTACTTTAGGCGAAAATGTAACTTTGTATAAAGCTGAAAGTACTACTGCAATCGCAAGTTTGCCTACGGTTTTAGAAACAACGGAAACAATTTTAAGCACATCGATAGAAATTGAGATAACCACTTTAATACCGGAGGACGAGAGTCCAGTGACACAGATTGAGAAAACTATAACCGCAGAAGAAACAGCTACAGAAACCCCAACAACTATCGAAACTCCAGAGTCTACTGAAACTACAATAACTATTACTGAAACTTCAACAATAGTTACTGAGATTTCAACATCTATAGAAACCACAATTATCAAAATGCTAATAATTAATAAAACTTTAACAACTGCAAAAACATCTATGAAAACTTCGACAACCAGCGAGATACCAACGATCAGTACAATTCCAACGACTATAGAAGCAACAATTACGAAAACTTCAACACCTACTAAAATTTTGACAACTCTCAAAACTCCAACTACTAAAGAAACTACAGGTGCTAAAACTTTAACGCCCACTGAAACTTTAACGCATATTGGAACAAAGACAACTACCGAAATTTCAACATCTATAAAAACTACAACAATTATCAAAATTCAAACGATTACTGAAACTCTGACAACTACAGAAACATCATTGTTCACCGAAACTTCGACAATCAGCGAGATAACAACAACTAGTACAATTCCAACGACTATAGAAACTACAGCAATTACGGAAACTTCCACACTTACTGAAATTTTGACAACTCTCAAAACTCTAATTACTAAAGGAATTACAAGTGCTAAAACTTTAACACCTACTGAAACTCTAACGCCTATTAAATCTAAGACAACTACCGAGATTTCAACATCTACAGAAACTACAACAATTACCGAAATTCTAACGATTACTGAGACTCTGACAATCACAAATATATCAGTATTAACCGAAACTTCGACAATCAGCGAGATACCAACGACTAGTACAATTCCAACGACTACAGAAACTACAGTAACTACGGAAATTTCAACACTTACTAAAATTTTAACTACTAAAATTCCAACGACTCAAAAAACTACAATTACTGAAGCTTTAACATCACCAATTATGGAAACTCTGTCAACTACGGGAACTCAAATGATTACCGAAACTCCAACAATCATTAAAACTTCAGAAACCACAGAAATTCCAGTGATTTCGACTACGTATATTACAACTAAGTTATTTACAACATCAGAGAGTATAGCGTCATCTGTGGCAACGACGTCCCCGAAAGAATTTCTTTCAACATCAATTCTGACTACTTTCACTACAGTTTTTACTACAGAAACAGCTGAGAGCACTTTAAATTTTTCGATAACACCTGTTACAACAACTTCCGTTAAAACCACAGTTCCTACGTTGAAATTACCAAGGACAACGCCATTAACGCTAATTATAAATACAACGCTAAGTGAAATGTCGTATACTACAATTTCTAGCACGTTTTTTACTACGACGGAAGAACCTGTTACAATAACTTCTTTTAAAACTATAGTTTCAACTACATCATTGAAAGTAACAACAGTAACGCCATTATCACTGATTACAAGCACGATGCTAAGTGAAACACCGAACACTACCTTTTCTACGTTTTTAATAGAAGAGTTTACAGCTTCCCCAATATCTACCATGACAGCGTTTTTACCTGAGACATTTCAAACCACAGCTGTATTGCCAATTCCTACAACGATATCTACAATTGAAACATTCCTGACTATATCATCTATTACAACATATACGACGGAGAGTGTGACAACTGCTAGCACAATTACAACAGAGATTGTCGAAAGTACAATATCTCCGGTCATATATTTTACGGTAACAACGCCTTCCATCACTAAAGTTCCAATTACGACGTCTATTGTAGTGGAGACTGAAACAACAGCTTATGAGACAATCTCTACCTTAGTTACTTCATTTTTTTTAACGGAGATCATCGAAGGTACGACGTCTCCTATAATAGAGTATGAAGAAACTAAAGAATATGAAGAATATTACTATGAAAGCACAAAAGAAGAAATAGCGACAGTTACGAATGCAGCTAAACTAACGACGAAAGGGCGTATGACGACTTGGATTACTGCAGAAGAAACTACTATCGTAGGAGAAACAATATTAATGACGTATCTGCCGTTATTTACCACACCGTTTTTTATTAAAACGACTACAGAAGCAACTCCCCTCGTAATCGAAACAATTACTTTACCCACGATAACTGAAGAAACTTCATTGATTGAAAAAATCGTCACTGTTACTCCTATAACAACGATTGAGGAAACATCGACACTTTCGGAAATTACATTGATTTCCACTGAAATAAGTACAGCGTCAACAATAGAGACAAGTATCACGAGTACCACTTTGGTACCCACAATAACCGCTTCACTTTTGGAAGAAACTGCCACAGAAATTACGGAGACAAGCTTGATAACAACGACTGCTACGTTGTTGCCGACTACTGAACGACCGGAATATGCAACGATCTTAGAAGCTGCAATCACTGTGACGCTTGCTCCATTTTCCGAATCTATTTTATCAATATTAATTACGTCGGAAACGCCTGCCACTACAGTGGAAGTTATTTCTATATTGCCAAAAACTGTATCAGAAGAATTTACAGTGTCAACAACTGAAAGTCCATCGATAACGTATGCTACAAAAAGTTCTACGATATTCTTTATCGAAACAACGATCCGCCCCGCTGTTTCAATTTCGGCAGCAACCACTGCCGAAGAAATATTAGAAGTCGAAACGGAATATTATGTAGCAAAAGAGCCAATCTACGAAGAGGAATATGAAGAATACGAAGAATACGATACTGAAATACCGACTGGTAAGTGGTATTATTATGACGAATACGAAACCACGACGAAGAAAAGGACAACTGTAACAGTAAAATATACGAAATTGCCTAAAGAAAAAGCAACCAGTCCGCCTTTTGTCAAAGGTACAACAACTTCGTATGAAATAGAAACTTCAGAATTTACAAGATATTCAACACCTTCTGGGACTATATCGACTTACACTTCGGAAACATCTTATACATATATCGAAGAAGAAGTTGCTTCAACTTCTGCCATGGAAACGTTTGTATCGGTCACAGTTGAAAATGTAACAATTGAAGTGGAGACTGAATTTACAGCGTCCACTGCGAGGGAAGAAGTAGAATCAACAACAACGTGGTTAACCTTTGGCTCTACTGAAGAATACACCCTTCCCTCTTCGACAGTTTTCGAAATCCCGACGGAGCCACTTGAATATCTAACAATTCCTCCCAAATATATGGATTTAGAACGTTTCACGCAAATATGGCCTAAAGTTACTTTGCCAAAATTCACCACAAAGCCTAAAGAAATTATACTGAAAAAGGCTACGACTACTTCAGAACGAATTTCGACAGAGACTAAAGTTGCCGTGGAGAAGTTAACTTCTTTCTTTATCTCATCAGCGCTGACGACGTTATCGGAGAAGGAAGCTATTGAAGTGCACACAACGACCATAAGTACTGCATTTTCTAAAATAGAAAGTACTATCGAAACCGGTTATGAAATTACCACTTTGGCGATGACGGAAGAAGAGACTGTTCCGCGTGTCACATCCGAAGCTGAAATTGAACTTGTATTTACGACGACAAACAAAACTATCGAACGAGAAGAACAGAAAGAACAGTTATTGCAACAACTCGATGATCTCAAACAGCACGAGAGAGAGATGGCGGAGAGAGAAGAAAGGTTGAAGGAGAAGGAGAAACAGTGGGATATAGATAAGAAGAAACGCAGGAAAATGATGCAGCGTGAGAAAGAGGAAGCGAAGAACATTACCATAGTGACAAGTACAACTGAGGGCTATGTTACGACTACTATCACTGTCTTAATCACATCTCCTGTCGTTACTATTAGTACAAAAAAATTGACTGTATCGACTACTACGGAGACTGAAGCCACATCTCCTGGTCTTGACACGTCTATTACTACATTGAAATTAGCCGAAATTACTACAACTCCAACTGAAACAACTCCATTTAGTGTCACAGAGGAAATCACATCCGTGACATATACTACGGGAAAGATGGAGGAAGTAACTACAAAAAAAAGCACATTTACGATATACGCTACAGAAGAAACAGAGGAAATACTTATATCTTATACTACAGAGAAAAGCATATCTATTACATACCTTACAGAAGAGATAGAGAAAGTGCAAATTACGGATTATGTAATTTTGACACCGTACGCCACTACATCTATGGATTTATATATCGGCTTAGCTTCAATTGGAACTACAATTCCTTTTACTATCAAAGAAATATATACTACAAGTTACGGATCTGAAACAACTCCATTCAGTATCGCAAAGGAAAGTACACCCGTGACATATATTACGGAGAAGACGGAGGAAACAACTACAGAAGGAAGGATATCTACGACATATGCTACAGAAGAAACAGAGGAAACAGTTATACCTTACACTACAGAAAAAAGCACATCTATTGCATATCTTACAGAAGAGATAGAAGAAGTGCAAATTACAGATAATGTAACCTGGACGCCATATGTTACTACATCCATCGTGGATTTATATAGTATCGGCTTAGCTTCAATTGAAACTACGACTTCTTATACTGTTAAAGAAATATATACTACAAGTTATGTAACCCTTTATAGCGAACCTTTATTCACTTCACCTACCATTACTAGCCCAATTACATCGGCCACCGATAAGTTTACTATTTTACCCATTACTACACTTAGTGAAAGATTTGAGGAAATCAGTGTAACTTCAGCTGCAACTCCTATTTGGTACACTACAGAAGAAACATACACAGCAATTTATAGTAAACCTTTATTCACTTTACCAGCAGATTTTACTAGCATAACTTCATCGACTTTGGCTATTAGCACAACTATAGAAGTAAAGTATGACGAGGAAATAGAAAGCTTGAGAGAAGAATTGCGCAAAAAGGAGCGTGAATTAGAGGAGAGAGAAAATATTTTGCTGGAAAGAGAAGAAAGATTAGAGAGAGATATAATGAAATTTGAAAAGTACATGGAAGAGTTTAAGAAGAAAAAAACATCAATTACACCGTCCGAGAAATCGACTGTGCTCACAAGCTTATCAACGCCAGTGCCGCCGACTGAAAAGATCACTATAAAAGCCCAATTAACAACACAGATTAAAAGGATAACCGAGAAGATAGAAAATCAGACGACTACGAAAATGGTAACTTCTCGACATACAGAAATAAAAGATATTGAAGAGAAGAAACGGACAATGCATGTTCTTGAAAAAACCGCCACGCAGGAAGGAGAAGAAATAGTAACGAAACGAATATGTTTAAACGTTCTAGAAAATACGACAATTCCCTTAGATAAAAGAAGAAGGGACATTGTGACCAAAAAGATTTGTTTACCATACTTTCCCGAAAAAAACAGAGAAAAGAGGTCAGTCGGTCGATTAAGCAGAAGGCTTCTCGCTTTGCAAAGTACGGAGAAAATTAGAAAGCCGAGATTGAATGTTCCATCAGATTTTCGATATCGAAGAAGGGTGACAGAGACTACACGTAAGATTGACAATTTGCAACTGTCGTATCACGAATGGCTGACCAACGAAACCACGAAGCCGCTGCGACATTTTAAAGGTTTCACTAGGATTTACAGAAAGATGAAGAAATTTCCAAAAAAGATTTCAACTATTATTGACACGCGAAGAAACACGACTAGCGATCTTCAAGATAGAACCCCTCTGTATGAACAACGTGTTTTTGATCGCCATGGAAGTGTCTTCCAACCAACCGCAACGTCTATGTTGGACAGTAAAAAATATAGAAAGAGAAACGCTTTCTTCAGACATGATTTAATTTCTGTAAGAAAAAGTAACATCCCTATTGACGACAAAGTAAATGTCCGAAAAAGAGACGTTTCACCGATAGAGAACAATGCACAATTTTGGTCAAGGAAAAGTACGACCAATATTTCGAGTCAAAGAACAACAACTGCAACAGAAGCCGAGGAAGATGGATTTTACACAGTAAACGTGCTACATCTCAGTTACAATGAAGACAAACAAACGCATGAAGTAATATCTGCTAAACCAAATGAAGACGAATTAACAGCGATTTTATCTGAATCAAATGACGACATTTATGTAACTCAATTTGGAGAAGGTAAAAAAATTACAACACCGTACTATGAAATCGAAGAGAAAGATGATCTAGAAGAGGAAGACGATAAATTGTCAGATAAAATGGAGAAAAAGATGGAAGAAGATGATGATTATGTCGAGGATATGATAGAAAGTATGATAAAAAGAATCTTTTAAATATCCTAATTCCCTAATTTCCTAATTCCTAATTCCTAGTTTCCTAATTTAAATTTCTTTATTTATTCATTTGCTTATATTTTTACTTACTTATGTTATAATATCGTTGCATAATTGGCTGTATTATAGTTTATATTCTCAAGATATTATTGCGGTATTAGAGAATCTCTATCTTTTCTTATGTGGCGTCTGACATTATAATATGTAAATATCTCTCTCGGTAAAATATTTTTCATATAAAAATGTATATAATTAT
>NJRL01001996.1:8885-27144 GCA_003063815.1 Aphaenogaster rudis
AATAACTAGAGGCATCATATTATATTTTAAAAATCATATAATTCCATTTAAAAAATCAAAGGTCACCTTCAAATCTCCGAAACGCCCCCACCTAGAAAAATTTCGTTTAACTTATCTTATGTCACCCTCGAAGTCACAAAACTTTTGTATGAAACATTTTTCTCTAAAATGCTTTGTTTCCGAGATATTTTGCTGTCTAAGTTAAAATGGGACACCCTGTATATATATATATATAATATGTATTTATGCACATGTATCATATACATATATATATTATATATATGAATATGATACATGTGCATAAATATAATATTTTTTTAGCCATAAAGTAATCAATGTTTTAAAATATCAACTTCTCTTTATTATTTCTTATCTTGTTTGATGTATTTAGTTATTTTATATGAAAAAACTTACATATATATATGTATGTGTGTATGTGTGCATCGGTATTTTTTTGTCATTATTACTGTAGAGAAAATCAGTAGTTTTATTGGAAACCATAAATTATAAACTGTATGATGACATTAAAAGAAATTAAAAGTCATTACTTTATTCTAAAAGAAAAAATGATTTTTTTAATGAATGACAGTCACGTGTCCCAAGTTAAAATTAAATATACTTATGATACAAATTAACACAAATGTTGATTAAAGTTAAAGAAGTTTAATTTACATAATACAACAATATAAAAACAAAAAGTATTTCTGTACATTTTTTATTACTTGCTAAAGTAAGTTTATTAAATCTACTTGTTAATTTGTACATTACAAATTCTAATGTAGAATCGTTAATTTAAGATTGATTTCAAATGTTGTTACATTATATTAAATTCATTGTTATAGGGAGACGATCCACCGTCCCTATCGGTGGGTACAGAAGTTAGCGCCAAGTATAAGGGTGCCTTCTGCGAAGCAAAAATCCGTAAGGTGGTGCGGTCGGTAAAATGTCGTGTAACTTATAAACCACAAGGTTTGGGAACTGCTACGGTTGCCGACGATCAAATAAGAGGGACTTTAAGAGTAGGTGCCTCTGTCGAAGTTAGACATGTCGATCGGAAAGAGCTTGTGGAAGCTACAATTACAAAAATTCAAGACTGCAGCCAATATACTGTAGTCTTTGATGATGGAGATATTACAACGTTGAGAAGAACTGCGCTTTGTCTGAAAAGTGGACGACACTTTGCAGAAAGTGAAACATTGGATCAACTTCCGTTGACTCATCCAGAACATTTTGGAAACCCTGTAATTGGTGGTAGAAGGGGTAGACGATCAAGGCAAGCACAGTAAGTGATGTGGAGGAATTCATTTCTAAAAGTTCTAATAATTATCTAACGTTAGCTATAAAATTTTTATGCAACAGGGATGAAAGCAGCGAAGATGAAGACAGTCCACCACGAGGCGCTCGTGACTCGGCTTCCAGCGGAGGTGCAAAGGAAGGAATGGAAACTGAACCAGAGATTGGTAGAGTGGTTTGTGTGGAACTCGGTGATAAAAAGAAGAAGGATAATTGGTTTCCAGGATTAGTGGTTGCACCTACTGCCCAAGATACAGTAAGAATACGAGTGAGAGACGATTACTTGGTGCGCTCGTTTAAAGATGCGAGATAGTAAGTGAAAAACTTTTATTATGAAATGTTGATTGCTACTACATTATCACATATTCACACATGCGCACTTATTTTTTTGTATATATTGTGTGTAAAAGTTTATATATATTTCTTCTAGTTATACAGTACCCAAAAAGGAAGCTACGGAATTCACAAAAGAATTGGTTAATAAAGTTGAAAACAGTACTCTGAAGGTCGCAGTGGAGAAAGCGCTTCTATTTTTAGAGAAGAATGAATTACCACCTCATTGGGACAGGGATTCCCTGTTTGGACATTCTGTTTCTAGTGGGAATAGCGATTATGACGGAGAACTCGACTCTGATGTAAGATTTTGCCTATTTATGCTCTTTTTTTTTCTTTTTTACATTACGGCTATGGAACGTAACATGTAATGGAACATGGTTTTTCTAGAGTTCGGACGACGAGCCGCGTGAGGAAAAAGATCATTTTGTAGCTCAATTATATAAATTTATGGATGATCGCGGGACACCTATAAATGTCTGTCCGATGATTGGATCTGAAGACATAGATTTGTACCGGCTTTTCCGAGCGGTATACAAATTGGGTGGTTACAATCGTGTTACGAATCAGAATCAATGGAAAGCCGTAACACGGCGACTTGGTTTTACGATGCAAAATTCAGCGCCTTTATACAATCTTGTAAAACAGGCTTATAAGAAAGTCTTACACTCCTTTGAAGATTTTTATAGAAAATTAGGCTGCACCATGGTAAATCATCCACGAGGTAGCACGCGTAAACAACGTCCTGGAAGAAGTCTGATTCGCGACAAAGATAGAAATACTCCTATACCACCGCCAGCACCAGCGCAAGTGAAAAGCGAGAAGGATGAAGAGGAGAAGAAAGTTGTGGAGGATGACAAGAAAGAGAAGAAGGAGGTTAAAAAGGAACAAGTGAAAGAAGAAGAAATTGTCAAAATAAAGAAGAAAGAAGAATCTGAGGGAACCGGTAGCGGTCAGGAGAGCGATGTAAACGTGGAAGCAGATACCGAATCATCATCCAATAATGAAAAATCACAAAAACCAACCACACAAGTGTCTACATTATCTCCCACTTCGTGTGGTACTACTATGACTGCATCATCCAGCCGTATCAAATCAAAAAATAAAGAAGACACCAAGAAGAAGGTAACTGAGAAGAAGAAAACAGAAACCAAGAAGCAAGAAAAGAAAGATGAGAAAATCAAGGAAGAAGAAGCCACTAAAACGAGATCCAAGGCAAAAGATGAGACTGTGAAAAATAAAGGTACTACTTCCGAAGGAAGGGAAACTCGAACACCGTCTAGAGAGGCAGACAAGAAAACAGTGTCTAAGCAACGACGATTAACAGATGAAGAATTAAAGAAACGAGGAAGGAAACGCAAGGAGTATGAAACGGAAAAGTCGCGTGCGGACGAACAGCTTACAGAGACCGCCCCTAGCTACAAAGGTCCCGTAGAGTGTGGTGATAAATTGAAAGTATATTACGGCCCAACGCACGAATCCAAAGTTACTTACGAAGCAAAAGTTATCGAAATAGAGAAGGAAGGTCCAGAGCCAATGTACCTTGTACATTACACAGGTTGGAATACCAGATACGACGAATGGATTAAAGCGTCTAGAATCGCTCAGAACATCACACAAGCTCAAGGTAGAGTAAAGCGCATTAAAGCAACTCCCAGGCCTCAAACTCCTAGCACAAATTCGTCCAATAATGTCAACAAGTTGAAAGGTACTTGTAATTCGAGTGCTAATGCATCGCAAAGCCGTCGCCGAGCGCAAAGCGTCGCTCCTACTTCCACTAGCGCTCTTCAATCAGCTTCAACGTCTACAAAGGAAGCCAAGAAGGATGAGAAGGAGAAAGACAAAGAAACAACAACACAACCAATCAGATCCACTACACCGCTATCTATCGCTAGTTCTAGTTCCAGAACTAAGAGTCCTGCCACACCCGCTAATAGGCCAACCAGGACAACCAGAAATGCAGAGTTATCCGGAGTAGAGCATCGTAGGCGCACCAGGAGAACCTCGGGACACACGGACATATCTGTCGCATCGGAAAGCGAGGATAGCGAGGGTTACGAGTCTGATACCACTGAGCCCGAGCAAACCAAGACCAGATTGAGAGGTATGGAAGAAAGAAAACGGAAAGAAGCGCGAAGTAGAGCAGAAGAGAGAATTAAAGCGGACGATGTGACGGTGAGTGATGGTGAGGACGATAAAGACAACTTAGATGAACCACGTAAAGGTAGGCGTTTGAGAAGAACGCCCGGCAAATCTCAAGGCATCAAATCTGAACCTGATAGCGATCAAGAGGAGCAACCAAAGGGTCGAGATTTCGATCTCAATCAAATACGATCCGAATTGAAAGGTTTCGACAAAGCTGTCAAGTTGGAGATAGTCAGGATGGACCCCGAGCCTGACGACGAAGTCAAGTTGGATGAGAAAGAAAACGTGGCTGCGATCACAGCGTCGCCCAAGTTGGAGAAAACTATTGAATCTCCAAAAGTGGAAGTTGTCGAAACGAAAGTGGAAAGCACGGAAGACATATATGAATTTAAAGAACCGGAACCGTTCGAGTTCGAGGTAAGAAATAAGAGAGACACCACTGGCGATAAAGATAAATTGAAGAAGAGAATGTTCGAAGACGAGGCAAAGAGTCCGAAAAAGAAGCAAAAAACGCCGGTTACAGGGTCAGTACCGAAGGAAACGAAATTGGAATCGGCGGAGAATGAGTCTCGGAAGAAGCCGAGGAAATTGTTCGGCAAGAGATCTGACGACGCGCACGAAGCGGTGACGACTACTCCTAGTAAGCCATCACAGATCGCATCGTGTATGTCGTGCGAGGACGTTTTCAATAAATTGTGCGAATCGTCTACGTCATCATTCAATCAATTGAAATCAACTATTGCGGAAGAATCGAGTAATAAGGTGGCTGGCTTAAGTCTTTTGTTCAACGATTTGCCGGCGGACGATGAAGGTACGCGCGACGACTCCGAGGACCGTCTGATAATATCAGAGACCGAGGTATCGGAGACGGAACAAGAGAATGTATTTACGACGTATCAGCAGGAGATTCAGTTCCAAAGCGACAAATCACCGGACACAGCGGAACCTAACAAGAATGAGGTAAATGCTACAGTTGAAAGCGTGAAGGAAGAAATGCCGATAACCAATACAAGCAATAGTAATAAATCTGCTAATATCCCGGAACAAAAACAGAGCCAAGTCAAATCTTTGCCAAATCAAGTCGCGGCTGAACAATCGCAGCCAGAATTGAGGCTGTTGGATTCGAAGTTGCTCGATATCGCTATTGCTCCAGTTCCATCACTGATTGTGACACCGCCTGCTCCCATAAGTACACGACTGCCGGCAACATCTACGATAGAAGAAAAGTTGTCGGCCGCGATGGCATTCCGAAACAAAACTAAAGACACCAAGAAGACTTTGGACGAGGAAACACCTGATCTCGTGCGCGTGATCAAGGTAATCAAGGAATCGTCTAAAAAATTGGGCACTACTATTCTGCAAAGAGGCAAAGACGCAGATTGCGTTATTCCTGCGGCCGAAGTGGATAAGAAACGTGAACAGGAAAAGATCGCGATAAACGAGGAAAATCTACGCAGAGAGATCATGCGCGTGGCAGTTAAGCGAAAGGAAGAAGAACTGTTGAAGCCGAAGAAAGAAGTGGAGCTAAAGAAGTTCTCCGAGGCGAAAGCAGTCGCTGAACACAAGACCAAATTGCAGGAAGCCACGAGAGACGAGAGCTGGAGGAGCGCTGGATACGAGATGTCTGATAAAAAATCCGAGGAAGAATATAAAACAACAGATCAGAAAGAGGACAGAATTGAAAATCGTAAGAAACAGGTCAACCAAGATATAGATTCTACGGATAGCAGCGATTCGGAACAGAGGCTTGTGATAGACAATGAGGAGCCGCAAGATGTTAAAGTACCAACATCTACCTTTGACGTGAAGCTACAAGCGGAACTGAATCGCATGGAAAGTACACAAGAAAAATATACAAGGCCGCAGATATTAAAAATTTCGCAGAGTATTCAACAGCAACAACAGGAGCAGGAGTGTACAGAATTCAAGGTCGATGTAACACCCGTTCTGAAGACAGATGAGGAGGGCGAAACGATGAATTCGTTGCTGTGCGAAGAAGAGATACCTGGCTCGCCGGCCCCACTGTCCGAGAACATCGAACAAGCCAATGTCGGTCCTTTGTGTAGCCCACCAAAGAATGAAGTCACGGAGAGCAGCATAGTGCTGATGGAGATGCCGTTCGCGAGCGCACCGACCTCGGGTCAAAATACAACGAGCAGCAGTACCGTTGCTACCCTTAGCATGGCATTGCCGAAAACCATGGAAGCGTCGATACCGGTTTCGTTACCAACGCAACAAAACGCATCCCTGAACATGCGGCAGCCACAACAACAACAGCAGCAACAGCAACAACAGCAGCATCATCAGCATCAACATCAACAGCATGTATTGGCGCTGATGCCACCGCAACGACGAGAGAGCAACGAAGCTGCGCCGGTGATGGATAATACGCCGCCAACCACACCCGATTCGAGCATTTCCAACATCTCGGGCTCGCCTAGAGAGGAGAGAATCGGTGGCTCGTCACCGACCTCCGAGGACAATATCAAGCTCAATCGCGACAGCTCTGAGGCAGACAACGATAGCGCCGGCAAAGGTGGTCTGGGTTTCAGTGAGGATGACACCTTACCCAACTCTGAGAGCAACTCCGCGGATAGAATTCTTAAGCCGCCCGCTAAACGCACGGTCGAGGACATGCAATCACCCAAGAAACGCAAGAGAAACAGAAAACATTCGGAATGTGGCAGCGGTGGCAGTGGTGGCGGCGTCGTCAGTGGTAGCAGCATTGGCAGCGGCGGCGGTGGCGGTGGTGGTGGCGGCGGCGGTGGCGGCGGCGGTGGTGGCGGTGGTAGTGTTGGCAGTGGCAGTGGCGGTGGCGGTAGCGGTGGCAGTAGCGGTGGCAATGGTAGTGGCAGTGGTAATGGCGGTGGCAGTGGCAGTGGCGGTGGCAGCGGCGGCGGCGGCGCTGCCGCTGCCATTCCGAAGAAACCTAGCAGACAAAACGGCAGACATGGTAGATACGGAGCTGGGAGTGACAGCGACGACACCAGCGAGGGATCCAATCTCTGTGGAGTCAATAACACGCCGACGAGTCACACCAACACCATCACCAACGTTCCCGATCTCAGTACTTACTCATCGAGATCACCGAGACCAACAAAGTACAATTTTTACGTCGAATTGGGTACGTTGAATAATAAGAGCGTATTTCTTGGAACATTTTCAGACGAAAATCCTAATACAAAAATGTCGAGGCTGTAATAGTTTTTAAATTATTAGCGATTAAAGATTACAGAGTTGACATTTCGCGCGTTCAGGCATGATGATGTGACAAGTGGTAAAGGTGCTACCACGAGGGCCCTCTTAACAACATCGAAATTATCATACAAATACGCAATGATATTTTTATTAAGAAATTGTTTCTGCTTCTATACGGAACTTATTTGTACATTACATACGTATAATTACTATCGGAACATAATATCACAAAATATCAATCAATAGTGAGATATCACGATACGTATCAGCTGTCAAAATAAATTCATGCGCGAAATGTCAGCTCTGTAATTCGTAAAATAATCGCTAATAATTTAAAAACTATTACAGCCTCGACATTTTTGTATTAGGATTTTCGTCTGAAAATGTTCCAAAGAATATGCTCTTAAAAGGAAATGCGGAGGTTTTGGGACACCCTGTATACAGGGGATAGACAAAATAATGTGAACACTTGAGAAATAGACTGCTTGTTTTATTAGTAAGAAGTTGGCCCACCATTTGCCTTTAATACAGATTCTATCGTTGTTGGAATAGTGTACACACAATGCTTGAATAGTCATCAATGGAATGTTGTACTCTTTGAAACAAAACATCTTTCAATTGCTTATTTAAATGATGGAGGAGAAAATTTCCGTCTCACTCTATTTTCCAAAATTGCCCTATATTCTCTAAAACTTCAACATCTTTCATGGTTAACGCAATCGTTTGATTTGAATATCATCGAATCATTGCGAGCATGAAATATTGCGAATCATTTTGAAGAGCAGAATGAGAAGTAGATTTCCTCTTCCAATATCTCTTAAGCAATTAGAAGATGTTCTGCTGAGAAGGATAATATAACATTGCACTGGTGACTATGAAAACATTATATGACTCTATTTCAACAAGGATAAAATCTGTATTAAAGACAAATGGTGAACCAACTTCTTATTAATAAAACAAATTGTGTATTTCCTAGATGTTCACATTATTTTGTCTATCCTCTGTACTTCTTTATTTGCATTTTCATCATTGCAATTTTATCTTGCTAAACATGGCGAAAATATCTGCTCGTCTGATTGTTTAATCCTGAGCAAAAATATTTTCTAGAACTAATTTATATGTCGCGCTATACTATATTTTCACAGATCCTGAATTGGACGGTAGTCAAAGGATAGCTGTACTACAGCAAAAGTTAACCGAATTACGAAAGACATATAACGCCGTGAAGGTTGAGCTCGCTGCTATAGAAAGACGTCGGAAGAAACTAAGAAGACGAGAACGAGAAGGTAAATATTGGATAATGTCATTTCATACTTTCCCTCGTTAATAATTTCAGATGGTTACAATTCTATTCTTATAACATAATATATTGGCTATGATAAACATTATTCTTATCTTTATTTCTACTAATTATTCAATATGATAATCTTTTGATGTTTTTTTTATTGATTTATTTATGTTTCAGGAAAAGTCAACATGTATTTTAAAACATTTTATAATCATATATATTCTAAAATATAAATGGCTTTTACATAGATTTTTTATATAATGAATAAAAAAATTAAAAATAAATGTTCTATATACCTGTATACAGGTTGTTAAAAAAGAAGATTCAGTACTTTAAGCATGTATAGTATTCCCTGAGCGGAACAAAAGATATATAGATCGAAAAATTAATCTTTTCAAAGATTAAAGCTGATTAAAGCAGCTTTTGATGTTGATAATATAACTGTCTTGCTTGCATTTTTCCTAAATTTATGTGATTTTTTGTATAAATCGATTCCTCTCTTGTTATTCTACGTATAGAAGTATTAAATCACCCCTCCCATAAGTAATGCAATTTTTTTCTGTATTTGACAAATAAAAACAAATATTTGAGTAAATTGAATGCATTTTATCGATTATATATTTGCTTTTATCTTGTATAATCTTTTATCATTTTTAATTAAATTTTGTATTCTCTGCTTATTAAATTGGTTTTGATTCAAAACAGTCGTTTGATACTATAAAACTACTTATGAGATTACCTGATATTAAAAGTAGTAATAACATTGTCAAAAAGTAAATACAAGATATTTTACATCTTGTCATAATATGTATCGGAATAAAATATCTCAAAATATTTACTTTTTGATGATCTTATCTAATTTTCATATGTAAAATTACTCAAATCAATTTATGTGAAAAAAAATTATATAAATTCATTCAAGAATATAATCAAGTCGCTTGTATTGCCAAATTGAAAATTGCTTCAGTTTCTAATAAGATTAATATTTCGACCTGATATTGATGTTGATTAAATATTTTTCACTCAGTATGGAGAGTTACATACATCCCTAAAATGGATCTTTGTTTTCTAATATTTTGTATTTTGTATATATAATATTTTTGTAATAAAAATCTAAAGACTTTATATTATAGATTCAAATTCATGCAATTCCATCTTTTATTAGATAATCATAAATCATTATAATTTGTCATTCTAACGAAACTGAATTTATTAAAAAGATACGTATATGCTCACTAACTCCTGGTTCACAATAGGTGTCGTAAGTTTTAAGCCCTAAGAAATTGATCAATCACAGTCGAATGTGAGGAGAATAATCGACTGTGATTGGTCAATTTCTTAGGGCTTAAAGCTTACGACACCTATTGTAGACCCAGCATAAGATTTCATATCATGGTTTCACACTTATTCTTAATGCTTATTTTTAACCGACTTAATTTTTGCAAACTTAAACTTTTATGCACTGCTTTTTCCATTAATTCCGGCATTCATGTTGTGAAAATGTATTGTGGCCATGATTAAAACGACACATGCACACTTTTATTTCGGCATACTTGCCATTAAATTAAAAATGAGGAAACTGAAAGGAAGTTCAAAATAAGAAGATTGTTTGATCTCAACAATGTATAATATGGAAGTTTTTCATTGTAGTCAATCTATCTTGTCCAAAATATGTCTTTTTAATTTCGGTATGTGATGTTCGGTATATGATGCGTGGGGTAACGCATTCTGTTAGGGAAATTTAATGAAAGAAGAAGAAGGAAAAGGAGAAACACCATTTGGCGCAACTCAGTAATGATTGCAATTAAAATATAAAAATAGACTTCTCGATATTCTCTTTCAGGAGTCTCTCCATATATCATAATCTTTTGGAAGCATTGTGTTTGTCTTCAAGCATTATGTTGTCTTTTTCAAGGACAGTTTAAAAATTGTTGGAAAAGAAATAGTGAAATCAACATGCGGATGGAAAGGTGAATATGTAGCCGAGCACAATAATCTGTTCCGAGACCATTGCATTGTCATACAAGAGAAAAAAATAACCAGGAATACATTATTCAGTCTAATTCTCAAAATTCTCTTTCATAAATACATCGTAATCTTCAAATAAAACTTCCTTTCTCGATAGTCTGATAATGCGAAATAAATTCTCGGTAGATAGTGCTCTTCGAATTGTGAAAATAAATCAGCGTTGTCTTGATTCGGAATCGTTGGAAACGTAATTTCCTCGCTTTTGGTAATCCAAGAAACTACCACTCTATACTCCGCTTAGATTTCTAGATCATAATAAAAGCACCGCATTTCATCATTAGTTAAGCGGGGAGCACACACTTCTCCATAACGCATAACACATAATGCATAAGGAAATCATCCAATCAGAATTCTTAATTTTCATCCCCACTCCTCGGTCCGAGGATTCTGATTGGCTGATTTCCTTATGCATTATGCGTTTTGCGTTATGGAGAAGTGTGTGCTCCCCGCTTTACAATTGATTCGAGAAGTTCTGGATCAACATAGGCTGAGATGACAGCGCGGTTGTGCTTCGTCCGATCGAAATTTTAATTGATCGTGCAGCACAAACCAGCAGGGTAGTAACTAGTCAAAAAGTTAAATAATAAAGTTAAAAAGTTAATGACTTTTAACTTAACTTGGTTAATTTTAAATAAGTTAATTTTTAACTTTAACTAGTTATTTTTAAAAGATATTAACACTTTAACTTATTAACTATTTCATTAAGTTAAAAATTTGTCTATATGAAAGAAAAAAATTATAAAAGAAAAAATACATTCCCACATAAAAACAATATATTTCTTTGTTATTTCATATAAACTTAATTTACAAATAAAATATTAAATTTATTTGATAATTTATATTATAATTGTTTTGAATGATCTAACTTTAAAAAATTACGACATTCTAATTTAATATAAATAATGTTTTTCAAAATTAACTTTTAATTTAACTTAAGTTAATTTAATCTTAACGTAACTTTTAACTGAGTTAGTTTTTTGTTTATGTAACTTTTAACGTAACTAAATTAATTGTATATGCTATTAATTTCAACTTAATTTAAAAAAATATTAACTTTTTTACTCAACCCTGCAAATCAGGTACTGAAATCCTCTATGTGTCGAAATCTTGAGTTAAAATTTTGCGGACTATTTCTTTATCGATGCTCAAGTTTTTTGTCGTTCGGATCATATCAGATGTTACGCACTTTTTCAATGAGTTCATCCTTACGAGTGTTGAGGAGAATGAGAGTCCGTCTGTTCGCCGTCTTTGGTCTTTCCACGCAAATGTTTATAATCATTCCTGAAATTTGTAAATCACTGGAATACTTGTTAAAATCAGCGCTACACCGATGCAAATACATTTGTATCAATTTCAGAACAGAATTTCACATTTGCATAATAAACATCCGATGTACTGTCACTTCCATCGCTCTAACTTTTGCTATTTTTGTATAGTAATTGAAAGTAACGATTGGTAGGTGATGCATGTATCATTCAAAAATTATTTGCTAACGATATTATTTGCTCTTACATATAAAATTTTTAAAAAATTCAGTCTCATTTTTATATCCGCTCACTGGCATGGAAACTAATGTAAAAAAACGTTTTGTTACAGCGATGAAAGCAGCTAAAGCAGAAATGCAGCAGGCTTGTTCGTGATAGACAGCATTGAAGGATTATTATTCTTTCTTCAAGCATTAAATGGGACTATTGCATAAGCATTATTGGCACGGGCATCATGCAATCACGCCAGACATTTCATGACAATTTTTACCTACGTAATATCGCTTAGGTAACATTTGCCCTACAATCTTTCTTTATTTAAATAAACTGTAGATATAGTTGTAAGATTTAATCTAACAAGAATGCGTGTTTGTCTCAGAACGACAAATTCATTTATATATAATATAGTTGTGTTATTGTACATTATATATTCCGTCAATCTCATATAGTCTAAATGTAAAAAAATCTTTATTCTCGTTTTGTCATTTCACACGTTCGAATGCAAAGTACAAATTATCAAAACTAATGATCTTTATTATTTCTCTTCGTCACTTTTTTTTTATTAAAAAAAGGCTGAGGCTGCGTTCCGTTTCACGCATATGCGCGCATTTATCTATAGTTCATGTCACGTAATCTGTAAAAAATGCGCGCATATGCGTGAAACGGAACGCAGCCTGAGAGAGCAATATCGATTGTATGTTACTGTAAAGACATCTTGGGGAACAAGTAATTATCTAAGCTGGCTATCATTTCCGTTTCTTTCTCTCGAGTATGATTATATCAGTTGCAGTTGAGCTGTTTTCACAAAATGTTAAAAAAAATGAAGAAAAGACAAAAGGCGTAATAAGGATTAATGATTAATTGATTATACCGTTATGTCATACAAATGCTGCGTTTTTTTATATTGTAAAAGCGTGTATGTACTAGAGACTAATAAAATCTCGTAAAGCATTGTATTGCGGATGCGGACACATATACACATACACATACGTTTTTACGATGAGATATTAGCGAGAGTGTTCGTATATTAATATGCATATGAAATAAAGCTATTGCTAACTACTAGACAAAAAAGGAAGGTCTTTCATTTCTATTTTAATTTATGTATATAACCTTGTAAAAACGATATTATACAAAAAGACACGAATATAATGATTTGTATAATTGATATTGATATTGGCGATCCATTTAGTGCTACAAACGCTTCGAAGTTTAGATTTCTTTGTTCTGATTGATCGATCGAACGCTTCGAAGTATTCGCAGCGCTAACTGAACCACGGCCGTTGACACAGTAAATGGATAATGTATCGTTCCCGCTAAAAGATACAAGAATTTAAGACATGTTTTTTTCTTTTTTCTCTTGGTCTTCATGATCGCGATTATGCCGCGATTTATCGTGAATGCAGCTCAACAATACTATTAGTTTACTGATTTCCACATTATATTTAGCTGCCGTTGTGCTTTATCATTATTAAATAGCTATTATATACTCATTAGTATCGTATGCCATGTATTCGAGACTTGTCAGAGATGCATTTATATTTGTATTTCAACATACATGTCGAAGAAGTGTTTCAAGTATGAGGAAGTTAAACAAATGCAAAAAGGATAGAGCTTAATCGTAAGAAACACATCACGAAAATGTGAATCAAATGTCATTAGATGAAAATAAATTTGTAAGAAAATATTAAGCTAGCTGAAAAGAATGAAGTTTTATAGCTACATATTCCTAAGACACATACGTACATATTATATATGTGTGTGTGTGTGTGTGTGTGTGTGTGTGTGTGTGTGTGTGTGTGTGTGTGTGTGTGTGTGTGCGTATGTGTATGTCTATATAAAATTTCATTCTTAGCTATATACAAATATATATCATATATTTTTTATAAAAGGTCGAGCTCTGTGGTACGAGAACGCAATTACCCTCAAGTCCGAGAAGAACGAAGGGCATTAGGTTTCCTTGACATTGTACATATGTAGTTTTACATTGCGAATATGAGTCAAATTTTAATAGTTTATCGCACATTCTTACATAGCTGCGCATTTTGATGTATAATGGTTTCGAAAATGTTGCGGAATAGCACATATTTGTCTTGAGAAGACTAGAGGATGCATTTTGACGTTAACACAAACAACTTATTCTCAATAACTTGGACTGTATGGAAATGTGAATGTGTTAAATCAAATAATACAGTAATTGTGCAATGTTTATTATGGTAAATCACATAAATATCATTTACAATATTTTGTACATTTAATATTTTAAATCAAAATTTATGCGAATCTTATTATATACATTAAGACAATTATATAATAATTGCAGCTTTATAAACAATAAGAAAAATATAAAAATAATTTAGTTTATATTTTTTTGTTCGGAAATATATTTTTTAATTTAAATATATTATTGTTTATTTTTTATGATGCAACCATTCAATTATGATGTTATTTACCTTATAATCTATTTTATAATCAATTCTAATTCAAAGAGATTAATCATAACCAAAACTGAAAAAATTATAAACAGGCAATTATAAGGGAAAAATATATTGCCAGTAATATGAGTTGATAATATTATATAACAGAGCAGTCTGTTACGTTATTAATTGGATAGTTTTAGTTTATAATAGAATATTTGATCTATATCAAGTCTCGTATAGTTTGACAATCGAAATTATTACTTGGAATGACGAACGCAACATATAATTGCGATTTCGAATACGTTTATACAATTTTCAACGGTATATGTTATTATATACTCATTATGATAAACGTTAAAGGCGTGGCAAGTGCATCCTCGTCTTCTGAAAACAATTTATTCTCCCTGTAAATCATGCATTACATGTGAAATAGTACATACATAATGATAAGCACAAGGCGAATTTGCGTCGCCAAGCAGTAAGATAATATTGTTTCACATAACATTAGCTGTGTCAGTGAATAAGAAATAAATCTTATCTTAACAAAAAAACCATGTTCTCTCTCGTATTGTATTAGTTGTTACTTCTGCATTTTTATTTACATAAGTTCTAAGATATATCGAAATGTATCGAAAGGTAAAATGAAAATAGAAATAACTTCACAAATTATATTTAAAATCTGTTATACATATTATTTATTACATTATAGCTTGCAAACAAAGATGAACAAATTAAGATCTGTGTAAAACTTATATGCAAAACTACTTGTTAATACAATATAATATAATTATACAAATATTTATGTTATTGTACTTTGCACTTAATTGTATTAGAATGATAAGACGACTATTTTTTTCGGATATAAACGCGATTAATTAACACAGTGCACCATTAATGACAGACATAATACATAATATACAATATCCCTTTTATCACTTGTTCTGTGTATCAACATAGCGAATAACAGAGAGAAAATTTCATTATGAAAATCAATGACTAAAAATACATGACTTATTTCTTTATATGCATTACAAATGTATGTTTCCATATCTTAATTTTATATACCCTAATTTTCTATAGCTAAGAAATTTCTACATTATACAATATGGTATCGCATAAAGATTGTTTTTCAGGAGTATAATATATCTTTGTACACCAGTAGAATTGATACGTCGAACATACAACAGTATCTCATTAAAGAATCTTATAAAACGTTTTTAAAGAAAAAGTATTATTGTAAGATTCATAAAATTATATATATAATAATATATATTATATATATAATATTAGTATTATATTATATATATAATTATGTTAAATATATATATAAAATTTACATGCACACACTCACACACATACATACATACGCACGCACACGCACAGGACTAAGAGAAGTATTCGGTATCGAGTATTCAGAGTAGCAAAGCAAGATTATTAATAAAGATACGTTGTATCCAACTGGAACAAACATATCTCGAAAATAACAAACATAAAATTTAAATTTTACAAACAAATTCAGTTAGACTTTAATGTTTCTTATATTTTATAACTATAATCTACCATTATATATCGGTCTAAAATGATCAAAATCTGATTTGATCGTTTTAAATTGCACATACGTCATTTTTTTCTCATGTCGATTTTTATATAATATGATACAGATCAATAATTTGGTCTAAAATAATATAATCTAAATAATATAATAATTTTTTAATGTATCAAAATTTATAATTTGTATTTTCTTATTACTTTGTAACTTCAATTTCCAGTTTTGTTGTCATTATGCACAAAGATGGTATTATTCTTGTATCTTAAACATATCTTTAATAACTACAAAGTAAAAGCAAATTAATATGTTTCGATTATTTTTCCTGCTTATAAAAGATTGAATAGACCTTTGCAGACATACATTCTATTGTATAAAACTCCTAAATATTAAGATTACACAAGTAGATACTTTGGATACTGCCAGATATCTTGTACATCCTTATGTGTATGTGCGTGCGTGCGTGCGTGTGCGTATGTGTGTGTGTGTGTGTGTGTGTGTGTGCACGTGCGTGCGTGTGTAATACATATATATTATTTATATATATAATATATATATTATATACACATATATATAATATATATGCATTTTTCGATTATCTCAACATTATTGCGCTCGCCCAGAACATTTTACATTTAAAGTTTACTTTCTTGTAAATTAATTCACTCATTATTAATCATACCAGCAAGAAAAAACTTAATATAACCTCATATAATTTCATATTCAAATTGATGCTGCCTATGTAACATTATGTAAAGAAACATACTTTTATATGCCTATTGAAGCTTTCTCCATACTTTTGACATTTTGTTCCCTCAGAAGATAATAGTGGACATTGATATTGAACAATTTTGAAGCTTCTTTAATACCGTGAAAGAATACTTGTCACTGAAATAAGTAAAACATGTAATGTAAAAGTATCGTATTACATAAGAAATGTAATCTCACATTATCTTACTTCGCCCTCTGTCTTTATCTTTACACATTTCACTCGCTGACTGCTAGTTCAAATGAAATTATATGGAAATCATCTGATCTTGACGAATAGCGCATTGAGCGAAAGAATATATTATTTTCCATTGCACATGTCAACAAGGGGGTGGGCTAGATGTCGGAGCTGTGTCTACAGTTGTCGCAGAAGAGGATGCTACCGTGGTCGTCTTATTGTCGGTGTTTAATCTCCGCCTGGTGAACATGATTTGTTCCATTAACTCATGATGTGCCTCTAACCGTTCGATGCAATGTAAACATGCGGTCTTTGGTAGCGGGTCGTTCATGTTTACCTGCAAAATTACATACAAAACAGTTTTATCGTAACGAACCGAAATGTATAGACGATAAAGCGGCTGATAATAAAAATAATTCGTAAGTGTGAAAAAGATGATGTCAATACGTCTTTGCACAATATGATAGTCGATGCCCTAGATTTGTAAAATACGTAGAGGTAAAATGGAACAAGTTTGAAGAAACCACAGGATACCTACATCCGTTAGAGACGTGCAAGGAGTCGTTCTTTTTTTTATAGATATTGGCGATTTGCATCGCCTCTAGATAAAGATACTTGTGCAAACTAGAGGTGGAAATCGATCAAGTTTTGCACCGGGCGAAATGCATGGCGGTTTTGGGGGATCGAATAATACGTGAAATTACCGTGATCGGCAGGTAGGTGTTTATCTTCTCGGCGAGTTTCATTCTCTCGCCCTCTTCCCCGTAGATGTGAATCACGAAGCGGTTCATCTTACTGCAGAGTCTGCATATGAACCCCGTGATCACGGCCTTGTCCGTGCTGCCCATCTCCGCGGCGTTGCTCGACGGCTGCTGGCTGCTCTCACCAGCTCTCACAGCGCTCGCGCGTTCTCAGTAAGTACTCGCTCTCGCCTCGGATGCCGCTCGACGGTTGACAGCGCGACTCCTCGCGATCGTAGTTACAGCGCGCGCGAGAGGGAGAGAGAGAGAGAGAGAGAAAGAGAGAGAGAGAGAGAGAGAGAGTATAGGACGTGTACGCTCTTTTACCTGAAGATCTCTTGGAGTTTGTTTATTGCAGACTCCGCCGAACGCCAGCGCGCTCCGAGCGATGCCTCCTTCAGTGCCGTACACGCCGTTCATCGGGCTCACGACTCCCGTTCCCGCAGCTCGCTCCCAGTACCGCTAAATGCCATAGTCTCAGGTCCCAAACACGAGGGTGGATTGAAAAGTTTGCGGTTTAACTAATATTAGCGAATTCGGTCACCCGCACTACACTGGATTAGTGCATTAAAAGCCACTATACATGAAGTCATTTAAATGTAAAAGCACATATTTTTAAATATTTTAAATTATATAAATAATCAATAATGATATTATTACCCCTACAGCACGAAATATTGCTGAAATATTGCAGAAATATTGCAATATTTTTAAATATTACAAATATTGCAGAAATATTTCAGTAATATTGGAATTGTAATATTATGTAGGAAATGTTGCAGAATATTATTACAATATAATTTTGAAATGATTTATTTCTAATATTTCAAAAATATTC
>NJRL01001999.1:0-23738 GCA_003063815.1 Aphaenogaster rudis
AAATGGACACAAAACGGATGTCCATAGGATATCCTGTGCTGTCTGGGAGTAGAAAGAGCATTTTCCATCTATAATATCATAAAATGTAAATTAAGAAATCGACTTTCTATAGATGTAGCAGAAGCTTTAATGAGAATTAGATATCATTTAAAAAGTAAAAATATTACTTGTGTGGATTTCGAGCCAACTACATTAATGATCAAAAAATTCAATGCATCAATGTATGACCTTGATCTTAACAACAATGATATGGAAATTCTAGAATTATTTGAAAATATGTAGTATATATTAGAGACCCTCTAATAAGAGTCTAGACATAAGATAGCAACCTCTGATTGGTCCGCCAGTTTCGTCAAAAACAAGAGAAACAGAAAGAGAAAGAGATAGAAATGAGACAGAGAAAGAGATAGGGAGAAAGAGAAAGCGATAGTGAATGTATATCCTTCTCTCTCGCAGGATTTTGACGAAACCGCGTTGTGTCTAGACTCTTATTAGAGGGTCTCTAGTATATATCATATCACTTTTATTCTTAAGATTTTGTTCAACTCATTATATTGTTCAATTAATTTTCTTAATATATATAATAATTCCTATATAAATTTGTGTCTTTCTTATTCCACTCTGTAATATTATAATTAATAAGTGACATGGACCTGTCTCTTATACACATCTAGATGTGTATAAGAGACAGGTCTTATTCCACTCTGTAATATTATAATTAATAAGTGACATCTACATATAGAATATCGCGAAGGAATTAAGTATTATCATAAGAACTGTCTCTTATACACATCTAGATGTGTATAAGAGACAGGAGCAAATCACAGCAGCTCTCAAGGGAACAAAACGAACAATGCTATAATAGTAATTTATCTCAAATCAGGGGAACATTTAGGGAATTTGTTTCTAATTTTAGGGGTTTTTGGAGGATTTTCAGATATACGATAGGGGATAACCTTTGAAACGACTTGACAACACTGATTCGCTACAAGATTTATCTTACAATTTACCAACACTGGTTAGAATCATCATTTATTATCGCGCGGATGACTTCCAAATTTGTAGTCAAGGAGGAAAAAGCAAGGGCGCGAAAATGAATGAAAATTTGCTGAGAAGGATAAAAGGACAGTTGAACGCCAAGTTTTATGTGATGAACGACGCGTGGCTGAGAGATTGCGTCGAATTCTTTATCAGAGACAAGGTTCCTCATGCAGTACGTCGCGAATTATATTGTCATCTTGCCGTTTTGCATGTATCATCGTTTAATTAGAATTTACAGAACAGCAGCATAATTATTTTATGCCAGAAGTTTTCAGACAAGAAAACGTTGAATGAGAAATGTTTTATTTCAACTTGCCTATTCTTAATTCATTAAATAAGATTTATCAGTTTTCGCATTATAAAAATAAAATTATAAGGATATTTAAAAAATACTTTTTTACTTTGTAAATGGTTGAATGTATGAAATATATTTGTAACGCATGCAAAATCAGTTTATAAAAAAACAAAAAGAGGTACAGAGAGAGAGAGAGAGAGAGAGAGAGAGAGAGAGAGAGAGAGAGAGAGAAGAAAAATTTTTAATTGTTAAACAACATTGAATCTATTTACAATATTTGTTAACATTCTTTTCCTATAATTTATATAATTACAGTTGCTGGTACAGATATATAAAAAATTCCATTTCTAAATAAAATTACTTGAGACAATTAACTTCTGTGATTATCATTGCAGATGACAGATAGGCATATTTTCGAATTTGTAGAGGGCCAATGGCAACTAAGTGATCTTCGGGAGATTAGCAATGAAAATGGATGTCTGCCAAGGAATCTGGTACAGCAGACACACACTGTGTTGACTGGTACCTATATCCTCCAGGTGAGCTTTATAGTATTTCCTATCTTAGTGCGTATTTCTTACCTCAGGGATCCAAATATCATATATGCAGATCGTCCGGTATGAGCATAGGTAGACAAGATGTATGATATAGCAAGTTCCAAGTATAAACAGCTTTGTGAAATTCGCAAAATCAGCAATGAGAACTTGGAAGTAACGGAAAAAGAGAACAGAGATATGAAGGATGGAGAGCCGATGGAATGGCAACCCAAGGCTAGAAGGATGATGCAGTTTTGTCTTACTGACGGAGTGCAGGATATCACTGCGATAGAGTACACTCCGCTCAGACAAATAACTGTACGGCTTTTCCTATTGTTGCATAATTTGGATAACTACTTATTCAAATTATTAAATTAAAAAATGATGGTTCTACAAATATTTCTTTGCAGGGTACTTTACTTCCTGGCTACAAGGTGATGATCATCGGTCCGATTGACTGCAGACGCGGTATTATTCTTCTAGAAGACAGCAAGTACAAGGAGGTTGGTGGAGAAGTGGAATCTCTATTGAAACCCAATGCGCTGGAGAATGTCTTGGCAAGAGCTCTGTAAGACTCGGTCGACTTTTTCTTAAATCTAAACTATTCTTAATTTCTTTCTTGAAATCTAACTTCTTGATTTTTATTTCATTTGATTGTCTCAGAGGGGAACCAGAAAATCCCGATCCGTACAATGATAATGGACCACCCAGGATCACAAACCAAAATACTCTGAGCACAGCACCTAATCCTGAAAACAACAATGACAATTTGTTCGACGATGACTTTGAAGAAGCTGTTGACTTGGAAGCAGTGACAGCGATTGAACGACAGAGCCAGGAAATTGTTCAAAAACAAGCTATTCAAGAACGCTTTGAAAACACATGCAGTCGCAGCCAAGTGACTAGGAAAGAAACGAATGAAATTATGGAAGAAACATTGGAAGATATAGACTTTGAACCTTTAGAGAATTGGTGAGTAGTAAAGTCACACAAAAGAAAAGTATCAGCTTTTTAATATAAATTTTATCCAGTTAATAATTGATATCGTTTTTAACCATATAAGAATTTGCTTTAGAATTCACAATTTTCCTGATGATACAGAAACAAAATTTACTTTGTTGCGTATTGTCTTCTAATTTCACTATATCGAGCAATTATTATAGGCCCAGTGATCCCCCAATAAGGCCCTCACGAGTATTGCCCTCGCTAATGAAGACTGACGGGAAGAATAACATAATGATGATCGAAGAAGCATCAACTTCCACATGCGATTTTCGCAGCAAACCGCTTCTTCCTGCGGGTTCTATTAAGAATCAAAATTTTTCGGAATTTCCCGATGACGATTTTGACTTCGATGATTGTGACATAATGAAAACAGAGGGATCGCGGAGGTTCCCTATCATTGCATTTTTCTCCGTATCATTTTTAATATATATTTATTATTTACTTTTTCGTGTCATTTTTCAGTCAACAAGGTGGAAATCTTTTAAAAAGTAAAACTGAAACGTGTCCTTTACCAGTAATGCCTATGCTAAAATCGACGAATCGTAATTCTCCGAAAGTTGAGAAATGTATATCCATGAAAGTGACACAAAACGAGAAATCAATGGTATTATATAATATTTATAATATGTTTCTCACACAATGAATGATTCTTATATAAGGTAATTGGGGGGAGGGGGGGGGATGCCAAGCAACCATAATTCAGAATTCGTTTATAAGTTGACTATTACTTTATGTTCATTTTATAGTGTTTTCTAATACTGCATTCTTTAAATAACATACATTTGTTTGAATCAATCGAAATATATTATTTCTTTTATAAATTAAATACAAAATGTTTGGCGTATCCTCCCCCTTCAATCATCTTATATTTTTTCTTTTAATTAAAACTATTCTTTTTTTATACTCTCATTTAACTCCATATTTTTGCCAAAGGTGAACACTTTGAGAACAATGCAGAAAATGCCAAAGACTAAAACTATACCCAATTTTTTCGAACCCTCACCAGCTCTCAAAATCTGCGATGTCCTGAGCGATGTATTACGTGAGCCTATCACGGGAAAAATATATAGGACAGTGAAATGTCAAGTGAAGAATCATTCGACACTAACGAAACAGGGTAAATGCTGGTCAGTAACGGCACTGATTGAAGATCACACTTCCAGTGTAGAAGTTTGCTTCGATTCTGAGGTACATGATATAGAAAATTTTCTTAAGGCTATCTTACTGCAGCCATTATGGTGTCGGAAGAGAGAAGAATCGTGAGAATCTTTTTCTCACTTCTGATAATTTCGATTACAAGAATCAGAATCAGCAAGAAGGATCTTATCGTCAATATCTTTTATAAACGAATTGCTGAAATTCTTTTAGATTCTGGAGAGATTTCTCGGATTCACCGTACAGGAATTTTCGCAGAAAAAGAAACTTGCCAAGTCGGATCCTCAAGTAAATAACGAACTACGACTGGTAAGATGAATATGTTCGTCGATATAATAATCGTTAAGGTATCTCTTTCAAATCCAAATTCTTCAGAATCTACGCAAGGCGCAACATGATATTCAGAATTTGGATGCATTGTTGAAACTGGAATTGGCTCAGGGTCAAATGCCCAAGATCGTTGGTATCACGCAGTTGACTGCGCAACAAAAGGAAGACTTTATGAAGAGGCCTGCATAAAATTGTAAAATATATAAATTTCAGGAGAGGTTTGATAACTCCTCAGAATTCAAAAATATTCGATACTTTGTATAAACGGAGTAATGTAATCAAAACTATAAATAATAAAATCGCAGGAAATTTGTGTAATTGTGAGTTAGATAAGTATCATACGTTTCAAAGACTAAATTATAGAATATTTCTGTACAATTTATAATAAATGCCATTTTTAATAAATAAAAATTCAACAATTGGCATAAAGCAAACATACGGCATTATTTCTGTATGTCCTATTCTGATCTGAATTTTAAAATTTGATTAAGAATATTCAAAATTAGTTTCTTTATATAACTTTTACACGTAAAGAAACCGTCGCTCACAAAAAGAACAAATTCCGATTAACGAATTGCATGATCATAGCATTTATTAACTGGTACAATTGATCATCGCGCAGTGGTACATTTTTGTCTCAACTCATTGTTTACCCTCGTTCACTTTTCTCTCATTTATTCATTCTTTTTTTTCACTCACACGCACGTACATGTATTCTCGCACTCTTTTGTTCTCACTCATTCAACGTGATAACAAGTTCACAGTTTCAATTAATATCGTTTTTTTTATTGTTACAATAGATTTACGCTTATTGCACGCTTTTTTCCGTGATATAAAACTCATTCCACTTTCTCTCTCTCTCTTTCACTCCCTTTTCTTGTTCTCACTCTCTCGAGATATAAAATAAATCGTTGAAACACGTCGCACCGATGATTCTGTCTCTAAGGAGGATCTGCAAATAAATTGTTTAAATAACAATAATTTAAATATAAATATCAACGCAATATGTCTCGTGAATTTCTACAATCGTCGACATTGGACTTCTACTCTCTCTTTATTCTTGATCCTTTCCTTCTTCCTGCTTCGATGAGCGCAACGACAATGTCGTTTCTTGTCAGTGGCATCAGTCCGCCTTTCGTTGATCTAACTAGTTTGTCCTTCGTAAAATAACATTTTCGCAATAACTATTCTTCGTGGGAAACGCACATTGACTGCTTCGAGCCTTCGGGTCTTCCGTTACTGTGGAACCCTGAATTCGCGGGTTGCCAAGGACATGGGTCCTCGGCAATTTATATATGATCCTTAATATTTTATGTCATCGGAAATGCTTGATCGGTGATTAAATTTAAGAAAATTTAACTAAAATTTTCGAGTTTTCATCTGTAACCTTAACTAATAGAAGCCACTAAAGCTAGATCCTGGATACCTTGAACCCTGGGAAAGTCGAGATCATAGATAAGTCACTACTTCGCTTCCTTCAACTAGAATTTGTATCTTTAGCATTCTAAAGCCTTGCAACGTGGCGATTTGAATCTTTGAACTTGTGGATCTGTGAATTCTTGGAAACGCCAATTTTCCAAGGAGAGTATTTTGAAGCTTCGGGATTCTCAACTCTCCTTGAAATTTCGAGTCTCCTCGATTTTTAGAATCTCAAATTCGTGGAATTTGGGATCTGCATCTTCTTCGATCCAATAATTAGCAAATTGCGATTTGGTTTTGGATCTTTCGAATTTTGGGAAATTTCAATCGCGGAAATTCGGACTTTTCCGAATCCACGATAATGAGCGTTTCGTCGAGTCCTTGATAATCATGGATTCTCGGTATCTTGGATGTCGGGCTTTTACGGAGCTATCGGATCTTTGTGGATCCTTCAAAACTCCCGTAGCGCTCTCACTGTCTCCCGACTTCCCCACAGAACGATGAGCTTTCGAGGAATTAGCTTTCGAGGATGTTCGACGAGCGTCGTCATGTCCGAGTCTTCCTCGGCCGGGACGATTCTCTGCAGTTCAACAGTACATGAGATGCGCAGATCGATCACCAAGACGGCGGTGGTGTCCTTGAGATCATTGGATCGCTTTTATCGATCGCAAATATCGCCGTACGTGAATCACGTGGGAACTCTCACGGTTGCTGCCTTAGTTATCATGTTAAAATGTATTTGTGTGTTACATGTGTGGTGTGTGTTGCATATGTAATGTGTGTAAATGTTGCATGTGTGATGCATTTGTGTGATCAGTCCGCGCACACGGTATACTAATGGATATCGATGAAGCTGCCTCCGGCAGAGGTGAGAAAAGCGGAGCTCTAACGGAAATTTACTTACATAATCTCGTCGTTTCAACAACACGGCGCTTCCGAGTTAATGTGGCGTGTACGTGAGTGTAAATGTTTTCTGCGTGTATGTGTATTACGAAAGGTGTTTTAGGTGGTTTACCAAAAGGTATAACCGCCCTCCGTTCCTCCTCCTAGGAACGAGCCCTTCTTTTGCGAGAGGGCCACACTGTGGCCGGCCATTGCGGCCAGCTGCGCAGCGTTCGCGGCCACTCCGGGTGGCGGCGGTGGCAACACCGGCTGCGAGATGCCGTCGAACCGGGTACCATCGAAACCATTCTGTAAAACGACCATTATAAATGTTAGTAAATGTTAGAATATCGAGAAAAGTCTTGGAAGTAAGCTCCGATATCTTTTTTAATCAGAGAAGAATTTAGAGATTCATCTGTGTTTTTTATTATCTCCACAAATAAAAGAATTTCAATGTTAGATTATAAATGCTACATAATATAGCTATGTTTTGTTTTTATTGGCAGTACGATAAACATTCCAGTGAGCAAACTATCCGTACTATGTTAGCAGATTGACAACAGATTCGATCAGAAATTGCTAGTTACAGTAGTTATCGTACAATAGTTATAGTTACAGTGATAATATACATTATTTAAGACTTTATTGATGTTACTAGATGCTGTCGAGATTAATAACGGAATGATTCTTCAGTATTGCCTTCAGTACTAATAGTAATAGTTTATATTAGTTTACATATATAGCTCTTTGGAAAGAATTCAAGCTTGCATTTTTCAAGCTTCGATACAAACAAGTTTTCAGAGAAATACATGTCGATACTTACAGGTACCATAATGGTAGGTCTTACAGGAGCGGGTTGCATAGTGGGATAATACGCCGTTGTCGCAGCTAACGGCGGATAATATTGCAAGGGATATCCCGGTGGATAATATTGCAGAGGGTATCCTTGCCCATACATTGGCTGATACATCTAAACAAGAGAATCGGTATTTATCAATGAAATTTACGTTCGGTATCCTCCTTCAAGTCTTCGGTAGAAACAAAATATGTATGGATGACTCACCATAGGATGCGTAAGAGTCTGATCATACGTCGGCGGCGGTGGACCTTGCGTCGCGTACAATTGAGGCTGATTGGGAAATACTCCATAAGGGGCAGCGCCTGCAACTGTCGATGAACGTTATCAGAATCATTCAATGGCTGATATAAAGCATAATTTGGAATAGATATCAGGAGAAAAAGAAGACATCCCTGGTACAGTCAAACCTCTCTATCATTAATTCGTCGAGACCAAATCAAATCCCTATTCCTAGCACTCCGTTCGGTCCCACTTCTAATGGCAATACACATACACATGTACAGAATACATGTTGCTCTATTGAGGTAAATTAAGATTCACATGATCACCTTTTGTCTTTTACTCGTTTTCTTATTTTACCCATCATCATATGATCACAAGAAATATAAACTAGTGGGAGAAGGCGAGAAGAAGTATCATGGATACAGAGGTTCAGAACATTAGCTCTGTTCTTTTTAGTTAAACTTTTTACACCGTTTATCTAGAGGAAAGATGAATAGTGTAAAAAGTGCTCAGTTAAAAAGAACAGATCTATTAAGAATAGAAAGGGTAATGAAATAGAGAAGTTCGGCTGTAAGTAAAGTAGTAGGAACACATTGTTTCAAAATAAAAGAGCGATTTCCAGAACAAAGAACAATACTAGGCAAATACAGAATTCTCTTCAAATACTGTAATATATGTTACTCATTGTATTTCTTATACAATATACGAGATACATTCGGAGAACGAGCACCGATTGCGCGTATCGGAAGTGGTAAGCGTGTAGCTGTCATTAAACTATACACATTGGAATAAGACTTTCCTCCTATAATAACTACCGGCGTGCAGTCATCGATAAAAAAAGAGTCTTAGCAGTCGAGGATGTCTACCTCCCTTTCACAAGCCGCAAAAAGGAGAGATGTGTCCCCAATTCATGCAAGTATCCTCACAGTTCGGTCAAGACTTTCAGCATGTACATATAGTTCAATAGCCTATGTCGCAGGCACTTAGTGAAATCCGTCTTTCCACGAAATGGCTAATTGCCTCATAAAAAGCCGGCAGACCGTGTAAAATCGGAAACCTGTGCGGAATCATACAATTATAGACCTCGTTTTTGCACTGAAGGCATCAAGACGATGACAGTTCAAACTTCCATGCATTACACGGAAAGTAGAGGATCTATGTGGAACCGTGCTATTCAGATACTTTGCGAACTGCGGTGTTTTAAAAAATGTCTGATAATCTTCAGTCAAATTATGAAATTACTTTGTCATTCTGCAATACGCCAACGTTTCACGAAAAGCTGATTCTTTTTGCAAAAAAAATAATTTTCTATAATGTTTCAAGAGGACGTTTTTTAAAGAGGAAATATAGGATATTTAAATTCTCGTTATTTTTGCTCTGAGATTTGTAAAAATGTGTAAAGTTAAAATAGATAAAATAATTAGAAATCCCAATCGTGAGATGATCGATTTTCAGACATCAGAAACTTATGGGAAAAAACACAACGAATAAGGGAATCAACGATTAATACCGATATAATTTCGCCGAGTTCATATTTAGGTACCAGACATGATCCAGATGCGATTATGATTTTTAGGTTTAAATAAGACGTGACATTTGTGTAACATGAGGTACTTTTTCGCATACATATAGCGCTGGAAAAGCTTGAATTCAGTGAAGTTATATTGGTATTAAACCTGGGAGGAAATAGACGATGGCTAAATGAGTGCGTGGGCTAAATGAAAGGAAACGAATATGGTCCATCATCGGTTATTCCTGATCCGCTCAAGATGAATGAGAGAAATCGGGAAAATTACCAATTTTGACCCGTCCATCCACTTCTCGCAAATTCTGCTCTTTGGGTTCGGTCAAGATTCTCTTTTTCAGCCAAGACGGGAAACGACCGTAATGTGAAAGATCCTTCGATTTAAAAGGTAATTATTTTGAAAAGTAAGCGGGCAAGAGATATGCAAAAGCTTATTTCAAAATTTACAGGAAACTTCTTTCATTCGCAGTCACTTCGATACTTGCTAGTATCGGCACTTACCACCCGGATGTACCTCGTATTGCATTTCTCGCAGATAACATAAAACGGGATCCAAACAATGTCCAAAATCGGGACATAAGGGAATATTCGTAGTCTAGGGTCGTTACTTTTGACAACTTCGAAGATTCGAAGCTTCGAAGGCACCTTAAACTTCGAAGGTTCGGAGTTAACTTCGAAGCTTTGAAGGCACCTTAAACTTCAAAGGTTTGGAATTAACTTCGAACCTTCGAAGGCACCTTAAATTTCGAAGGTTCGGAGTTAACTTCGAATCTTCGAAAGCGTCTTAAACTTCGAAGGTTCGTAGACACCTCAAACTTCAAAGGCACCTTAAACTTCGAAGGTTTGGAGTTAACTTCGAAGCTTCGAAGGCATCTTAAACTTTAAAGGTTCGGAGTTAACTTCGAAGTTTCGAAGGCACCTTAAACTTTAAAGGTTCGGAGTTAACTTCGAAGGCACCTTAAACTTCGAAGGTTCGGAGTTAACTTCGAATCTTCGAAGTTGTCAAAAGTAACAGTTCTAGTACGTACGGTCGGCGAACGCGCGCGTTCTCCGCTTATTACGAGATGGATTAAGTACGCTAAGGATAGTGCAAAGATCTGTCTTACCACCGTAGGTCGGGGGTTGCGTCGGCGCGGGGACAAAGCCGGTCGGTGGATGCGGCGCCACCGGATACGCTGTAACATAAGGCAATGCGTAATGCAGCTCCACCAGAATTCGCAGGTCGCGAATGGCGTGTGTGTGTGTGTTCGATCTAAGCCAACATGGTACGTGGTACCACACTGCCAGAAAGGACGAGTGCCGGCGCACCCCGTCCGCGTCCCGACGCGGCACCGAAGAACGGAATCCGCGCGTGATCTTGGCAGATCGTGAACCCCGTCCGCGTCGAGCACGCGTAGAGCGCGTCGTCGAGATCGGGGGCGCGATTGGATCCTCTCCCCTATTGCGGTTTCGGATCAGTATCGGCCGATCTGTTTTCGGCATCAGTATCTCAAGATCAACGAGACTCGATTTGAAGCGACTCGAAGCGGTCCGAAACAAATTCGACTAAATTTTTAATGTTATTTTGAACTTCAGCTTGCTTCTTTTGTTATCTATATCTTCTTGCAGCGATCTCAGCAAATATCTAACTTTCAACCATTCGCCTTCCTTTGGTATTTCTCGATCAACATAATCCATATCAGCGGTTTAAGAGAAGACAATTCGCTAAAAGCTAAAATCAGTTTAACAATTCAGATTTTAGATGTTATTTAAAAAATGTGTGTTCAACTAGGCGATATCACTTTTATGATAACGTGGTAAATAATTTAAAAAAGTATAGAAGAAAACCACTTCAAGATGATGGTTCCGAGGATCGTTTCGATTTAGAAAGCTTTGTTTCCAGACGATCATTTGAAAACCACTTGCAGTTCAAGCTGCCAGTTCTATAACCGCTTCGATGTCGTTAATTAGACATATTTGGTTTCGAAATTAATGGCGTCGAGATAGGTTTCCCGAAAGGATAATCCGAAAGGCATGTTCTCCCGCCATATCGGGGAGAGATCGTCCAACGCGCTGCCGATCCCCAGAGTGGTACTCCCACACCCAAGTATATCTTACACATGACATACACCGTTTTGATCAAGATACTATTCAAAGCTCAAACAATGTTAGTCACTAAATAATGGTGAAAAGAAATAACCGAAGATATGTCGCGCCCGCCTGTCGCACCCGGGGCCTTCCTTGAGCTTTTATTCCGCCCGGCGTAAACTACCGGGGCGCAGACGGGCTTCTTTGTAAAAACATTTACAAGGTGACCAACCACTCCTCTCATCCCGAAGGACGTCGACTCGGTCTCCGCATTTACTTATTTTGAAATTACTCATCGACAACACTTGACGCCTCCCAATTATCTTGGCTTACCGCGCGCGTATTTAAAAATTTGCTTCTAAACGTGAAATCCTTGAAAATGCGAATCCTTTTTTTATAAATACAAATAAAAACGTACAAGAGAGCGTTAAAAAGACGAAGATTTCTGTAATATGACCCGAGCGGTTCTTTAAATAAAAAAATAAGAGATTTAGTACAATTAGAGTCCAACTGATACATATAACGTGCTTTCACAAATAAATGCTTATTAATATAGATGAAATTTAAAAAATTGCTAGAAAAGAGCCAGGGTCTTTATCAACTGAAATCTGATTAGGATAACTTCAATTTCAATTGGATTGCATTAGATCTTTCGAGTGTCCTTTTTTCTTTCCGAGAGGTTGATCACCTTAGACCATACCCATTCGAGGATCCATCGAGATCGCTAATAGATCGTCCACACAAATGGATCCACGATCAAGGAGTTAAAACGAATCGCCCTCGAGAATAATTCGATAAATAAATCTCCCCGAATAGAAAGAATTCATGCACTACTAAAAAACTTTGACAAATTTGCAATGTTCCTTGAAAGAGTCTCTGAATTTTTCTTACTCAAAGTTTAAAAACTCTGCACTTGCAGAAAATTCAGGCGGTTATTCTCGAACAATGATTCGTCATTGAGCAACCTTTACTTCTAAAACTAAGATTTAATACGAAACCGATCTCAAAGCAAATAGCGTTACGCAATCAAGGTAGAAGCCAAATACATTCGTCTAAGAGGTCGAGCCTGAGGGATTCACGTAAGTAAGGCATTAACAAACATCCGTTCAAGTATATGCAATCTTCAAGATAAATTGTTAATATCCTGGGCCTTTGCAACAGACGCTATTTGAATAAGAAGGATATATGGATGCTATTTCAACATTGGTACATCTTGCAGTTTAGAGTGCTTGATACTCATGCGCGTGAAACTTGGAATGATTGGATATTCGTAAGTTGTACAACTTGAATTTCGTTGCTGAAAGTTTTATTGCTCGAGAGCTTTAATCTTGATTATTTTAAGTAACTTAAAAGCTCTTATTTTAGATGTACAATAAGCACTAGGAACTCGCAAACTTGGGACCTGTATCAGGGCTTGAATTCCCATTGATATTTTTAGTAGCTCTTCAGCATCCTCAAAAGTATTTGATCGCGTCCTGCAATTATCCAAAACGTCAACAATCTATCCGTTCGCTTCATTTCATTAATACTTGATTAACCCGTTATATTCCGATCTAGTTTTCAACCATATCTTTACGTTCACATTGGATTCAGTAATTTGCAGCAATATCTGAAGAATGTAACTTTTGGACGTAACGGGTTAAAAATTAATCTAAATGCAAATCGACAAATCCCGAGGCTCGGCCACGTTCAAAAAACAGAAAAACGACAAAAACAGAGCTAAAATAAAGCCAGGAGGTAAGAAGGATAACGGTTGCTCCAAAAAGTGATGTTAAAACAAGCCCAAGTAATCGAAGGATTCGCGATATGAGAACGGCAGTCCGTCTTAACATCATCATTATCATCGTTATCATCGTGTCATCGTCCTCGTCATCATCGCCGTCCTCGTCATCGCCACGCGATGACGAGACGAGATTTCACAAGTCGAGCCGAGAAGAAGAGTCTCTTACGTCTCTTTCTTTCCCTTCTTTTTTTTCTTTTCTTTTTGGGCGGTGAATGTGTAATTTATACAATGAGTATAGTGGTACGATGATTATGTATATATATATAATATTTATATATGCATATATAGCTCGATTGGCTATATATGCATATCGGGCTCCACACATTCAAAAAGTCGTGACAAGACTCAGCAAACCACAAATTTCTGCAAATATCCAGAGATAAAGGTTAAACATGATTAAAAGTTCCTCGGAATCGTGTGTAATAGTAAGTAAGTAACGTTGGCGACCGGCCGCGTCGCGACGCCGCGAGGCGTTCGGCCGCCTGTTTCGTTCTCTAATCCTTTTAATTATCTAAACCGCGCCATGCGCCACGCACCGCCGCCATCGGGAGGCCAATTATCCTTCCGAATGCTTCCGCGTCAATTGAGATGCGACGTCTTGGGGAGAGAAAAAAATATATATTTAAGATATGCGCGAAAAATGTACATATACAATTTCGATTAAATTACGAAGGAATCTTTAGTTTCCCTGTAATCCTCTGTAATTTCGTTTCCTTAAGCATCCTTGGACTTTGCCAACAAAATAACGTTCTCGAAGGATATTCATTGAAAACGTTGGAAAATCGAATCGTCTTAAATAGATAGCTAAAAAATTTGTTTTTATTAAATTACGAATTATGAAGCTAACGAAAGTTCATTTTGGGGGGGAAGCGGATATCAAAAATGAGGATTTTCTGTCCTCCGGACGTCGTGCGCGCGATTGCGCTGGTGCTGCATAGACATGTTGTACTCTAACATAAATGTCAGCCCATACCAAATTGTTCATGATATGACCAAAGGCTGATCGAACCGGCGGAGACGAGCGATCCAGCGCAGCTTTTTACATGGCTATATATCTCTGCCACGATTTCACGAGAATTGTGACAGGTGGTGGAAAACGCAATATTTTATTTACAGACACTAGTATTAGCTTCAGTATGAGCTTCAGCATAATTTCAACGAATATGACAAATCGGAAAAATCAATTATGATTCCAGGCTCGTACTAGCCACCGATTTTTAATTACATTTGTATGTTAACGAGCCAACAAAGTAAAAATTTGTTCTAATTATATTATTTCAATTATAATTATGAAATAGAAAAACAAATAGATCTGAAAATGGAAGAATTTAGGAAAAACCAGGAATTTGAAGATTCAGAGATTCAAAGACATAAATCCACGGGCGACTAGAAGGCTGCAGCTAGAAAAACTTCTAGAACCAGCTAGATTGCAATTTCCGATGATTCCTGGTACTCACGTTTCTGGATTAAAATTATGAATCATTGAGATTGAAGAGTACGATAATCATCGCGTTAATCTTCGTTTTTTTTATTCTAGATTCTGTCGATCTAGAATATTTCAAAATGAACCACCTTCTCGCACAAGCGATAATTTGTTTAGAAATTTCCGCGCGTTCTGGACGCTGGCCCATCCGCACATTCGTGCAACCTCTGAGAAATAACAATTTAAGTGTCTATGTGTCACGGTGCAAACAATTATCGAATCAATCACAACCGATTGTAATATTAATGCTAGTACGGCTTAATGGTAAAAGTGTCTATCGCTCTTTTCTTTCTCTCTTCCCACACACACGCACACTCTCTTTCTCTTTCACTTCTTCGATTGGTCCCAATGAGCAGTTCGACACTATTCAAAGCCAGATACTCTACTCTTTCTCATTTCTCCGTCTTTTTTTTCAATTATCTCCAGCCCACGTTAAACGGCCGACAAACGACATTCAAGAGTTCATTTTTTTTGCTGGATGGCAATTCATCGAAATGCTTCCGTGGACAACAAGATGTGTCCTCGATACGAGATCGGAATCACCGAAAGCATGACAGAGATATTCTGGGAAATCGATCCGTGAAATGAAAACTTAAAGATCAGTGATACCAAGCATCTGTGACCTCAACAATAAAAGAAATGAGAGAAGGGTATATCTCTTCCTTAAAAATCTTCATTCAAACGTACAACAAACATTGTCGGAAGAAAACTCAAGGATAAGAATAGAATCTTTAGAGAGAGCTATGCAAGAAACAGATGCTAGGAACGACAAGAAGTAAATCTTTATATGTTTCCCAAAGTCTGTTCTTTCTGCTCCCGATAATCCCGGGATTCTCGTCGAGAACGCTCTCGTTTAGTATCGATCAGCGTATCAACGAATGCTATTTCGCTTAAGCTCACTATTAACAGTGTACACGATTACAAACCCTGTCAATCATGCGCATGCAGTGGTCGCGACGCCGGAAGACCTCGCCGCGATGAACCGGTGGATCCAATCTAGAATGAAGACCCAATCTAGGTACGCGAAGAGAAAAAACAAAGGCGAACGTTGTAATATAAAATACAACGACATGATTTTTCGCAACAAATGTAAAAGAAAAAAGAATCTGCACCATCCGGGGAACGCGAGCGAGTCTTCCGAGGCGACACCAAGATATCTACGAAACTACGGTGATTACACAGCAATACGACAATTCAAAAATGATGAGACCAACCCGCCCGATCCCCCGGACCGCCCTCGCCGACGAGACGTCGGGTGCGTCCCGAGAAGGGGATCGAACGTGGATGAAGTTAATGTCTATAAAGCGAAATCGTGAGAACCGATTAAAACAGCATATCGAAAGGAAAAAAACATGCACGATTATAGAAACAACGACGGCGGGGGGGCACGATCGTCCCTCCCTTCAATTATTTCCTCCCCTTTTTTCCTGCCCCCCCCCTCTTTAAGGACACGGGCGATCGCGCCTTTCCCGCCGTCGAAGAAAAAACGTTCTTTTGAGCATGCGAGCGATACGAGGTAACAACTCGTAAGAAAGATCGAGGCTCATACTTGCACGGAGGCCTACTGAGGGACGATTAAGGGTGGAACGCAATTTCACTTTGAATTTTCCCGCCGCACGGCTGCCTTATCTCTCTCTTTCTCTTTTTTTTTTCTTTGCTCTTTGTCCTGAAGTCAGCTGCGCGAGGGCCGCGAGCTTGCAGCGCGACGGTGGGCGTGAGATTACGTTTCGTGATTCGCCGCTTCTCTCGCGCTACAACGTTCAAAGTTCAAGACTACTCTCAAGCTACGGAAGAACCAGTCTAAGGTTACACTACGATCGTCGAAGAAGAAAGTCAAGATATATCTATATCTGACGTCTATATCAAGTGTCTACGACATGCAGCCGCCACCACGAATTTCCGCACATCAGTCGATCAAGCCTCGCGCTCTTTCCATCTCGAATTCTCCCTCGAATTTTAGCTTTCTCTCTCTCTTTCTCTCTCGATTCTTTGCGGCTTTATCGTATCGGTGACAATCGGGAAACTTGTGGCGCGGTTTAAAGCAACGCATGCACTATTTGTTAAAAGTGAGCTAGCAAGTTCCTAAGAGGGTAAAAGTATCGTATCAAAAGTATACGCCGAGCTTAGATACAGCATTCGTGTACACCCGCGAAGCCCGCCGTGCCTGCGTGCGCGCGCAACAAATTGTTTTATTATCATTATTATTTATTTATTATTTATCAGAAATTCAATTTGGATAAGTTAATAACTGGACTAATCGTTTAATAACCTGCGTTGACGTCAAACAATCGACTAACCAAGAAGAAACTAGAATAGTGTAATCAACATCAACTAGACTTGATACATGATGAAAAAGTTTATCAATCGATAATTTAAGATCTATGGAAAAAATTTTCAGAATTCTTCGTCTCAATTGATTCTATCTGATCAAGATTGTACGCAATAAGATTCAATTTAACGCAATATTGCCGAAAAACATTCTGTTACGATGGACCATATTACGATAGACATCAAAAGGATATCTCGCGATAGCGAATGTGCGCACACGCGCGGACATGTCGGGCGTAGAATAATGAAGAAAATAGGAAAAGTAAAAGAGTAAAAGAATAAAGCAGTCAGCCAGTATCACGAAATTTCAGTACGAAATATTGGTACACCCATATCAATATCTTACGGCCATATTGATTTGGATATATAGCGACCCGCGCCTCCGATTTCCAAAAGCGCCCGAACGGCGCGAACGCGTCACGTGACGTCCACGGCCACAAAAGTAGAAACAAATTCGAATCCCATGTGCGCGCTCTTTTTTGTCAAATCTTTCGAGTGCGTCTCCCGCGGCAAAACTGCACTTTGTCCGCTTCTTGTCGCGTTTCTCGGAATGGAAAACTGTGGAGAAAAAAAAAAACAGTCGCCAGATCACGATCGTATCGGTCGCTGAAGAATCCCGACGGATTCGAAAAATTCGCGGGTCTCTCCTCGAGACTTTTCGAGGCGACGAACTTGAGAGCGTAAAAGTGGCCGCGTCGGAAGTCACGTAATCCGCGATTTGAACATGGGGCGTTTGCTACGTTTTAAATCGGAAGACGCCTGGTGCATTCTATATCTTTATGTACGTTGAGGCTGACGGAAGGCTGACGATCGCTTCTAAGGATATACTCTAGAGGAAAGATACAACTACCGGATTTTGCGATAAGAATTTTCGAGGGTCCGAAAACATGAGGATCAGGACCTTTTCGATACAATGACTTTGCCTTACGAGATGCTATTCGTTACTTTGGAAAAATGCTATCTCGATGCGGAGCAAATATAAGATAGCTCCTCCACGGATACGCTTGGAGCGAGATGTCGCCTCACTTGATCCTCACGGCGATGTCTCGTCCTTGCTGCAACGCAAGGAAGCGCGCGATTAAACAACAGCTAGAAGCAATCAATGTCCTTACGTTAGCCTCAGCATAACATGGTGGTATACATATTTATATATAATATATATATATATATATTTATGTGTGTGTATACGTAATATATGTTGGTATATAAACACGTAGTGAGTTAAGGTAATATATAGAGTAAGGTGAGGTTAGATACGTGGCTTAGGCTGCGCCGGTCTCCGGAGCTCCACCTACTGACTGGGATCAAATCGTCTTTGTAATGGTCCGCTGCAAACATATTGACAGCCAAACTGTAGGCACTGTCCCTCCGCTCAGCTGCTACACCGCCATAGGTATAAACGGTAGCAGACTCGCAGCAGTATATAACATTATCTTCACATTACCAATGATTATCATTATGGTAAGGAGCGCGTGTCAGCCCTCCACTTACAGGCTAAGCTTTTACGTATATTCCTCACGATACTGCGCTCTATATAGGAGCGCAGCACCTGCTTTTTGGGGACAGACCAGACTCGGTAATGAAACGTCGCACCGTCAAGGTATACCGTTCTTACGGCGCTTATACATGAGAAGGTAATCTTTGCCGAAGCTGTTCCAGGGGTGTCTCAGATCGCGTTCCGTCGTACGGGATGAACAAAAACGTATCCGGAACGCCTGGAGCGGCTTGAGCAAACGAACGGACGCACAAGTGAACACGGGTCACCTCGAACTCCAATGTCCATTCGTTATCGTTATCGGCAACGGAATTACTTGGCAAATTCTGGACTCTTAAGCTCTACGGGTTCCTTTAAATCATACACCTCATACACGGCGTTTTGCGCATTCTCACTTTTTGTAACCAGTCCCTACATCTGTAAGACTACGACTGGGTAACACAAGGGGATGACTTCCGGAGCTCCAATTTATCAAAGGTGCAAACACGAGGCAAAAAAGATTGGTCTTGTATCCTTGGAATCTTTGCTGAATAACCCAATTAAAAACTCATGTTTTGATTCTTAATATACGTGTATGTGTATGTTATTTGCAAAAAAGTATACAATGTAATAACTTTACTGAAGCTTGACTGAAGCAATAATCTCATTACTGTACTAGTACAATCTGAATATGTATGAATCTGTACTATATACAAAAAAATATATATGTATACCCACCCAGGTAGCAAGCTGACGTTGTTCGTCGTCATTTTGATGTCAAAATGACGACAAATAACGTCAGCTTGCTACCTGGGCAGACAGCACAGATATGAATTCCAAAAGGATTCACTTTTTAAAATTCTTTATAAATTAGTAATCTACTCGAAATAAACTCAAAAAGAATGCCTTTCCAATAGTATTTTTATAGAATATAAAAAGAATTTTTTTTGTATCTGAAAAAGGGCTCAGAATTGGTGATATAAAAATGAATTCTTTCTGAACTCTTAAAAGTGTTTTAGAACACAAATGGGATGGAAACAGAATTCATTTCATAATTCGGGAATTCAAAAAGAATTCTTTTTGGATTCTCTTTGCTATCTGGGTATATATACAGGGTGTCCCATTTTAAAGGACCCAGTGCTATATCTCGCAAACCAAGGATTTTATTGAAAAATGTTTCAAGTAAAACTTACTCTGTTTTAAGGGGGACATCTTATGATGGACACACGTTTTTTCTAGGTGGAGGTGTTCCTGAGATTTCAAGGTGACCTCTGTTTTTTTAAATGGAATCATATGATTTTCTTTATATAATTTAATTCCTCCAGTTATTTGACATATAAAAGTATTAACCCTTTAGGCGGAACCAGACTATGCGCGATTCGTAATTCGCGATTCATGATTCGTATATTCGTGAATAGTGTAGAGGGAAAATTCGTCGATTCGCCATTCGCACTGATTCGCTAGCCGAGCTAGCCGACGAATTTTCCCTCTACACTATTCACGAATATACGAATCACGAATCGCGAATTACGAATCGCGCATAGTCTGGTTCCGCCTTTTGATGCATACATTTTTCCTTACGTACGATTTACTTGAAATTTAGCATACATGGGTTTTTGGGGTCGCTGATTACGAATCTGAATTCAAAATTCCAAAATTTAAAATGGCGGATCCAATATGGCGGACCCAAATTCAAAAAATTATTTGATTTTGATGAAACTCAGCAATAAGAGGTTTTTGGGGTCGCTGATTACGAATATGAACTCAAAAATCGAAAATTCAAAATGACGGATCCAATATGGCGGACCCAAATGTATAAAGTTACTTGATTTTGATGAAATTCAGTACCGAAATGTGGAAAATAATTTGGAGTGTATTACGTTCGTAAAAAAATTGCCCTTTTGATTTTCATAATAGATTAGTAGAAAAGCATTTCTTCATGAAAAAATACTAATTTCGACTATTTGTTTATATATGGTATTTTTGCAATTAACAATTAATGACTGTTCATATTTTTTTTACACTTATGAATGTTCTAGGGACCATGTAGAAACAAAAAACCCGGTATTTGTTGTTAAAAAAGTAGTTGAAAAAATAGAAAACTGCAAAAAAAAGGTGGGACGCTGAGCGTCCCAACGTAACGCAAATGGTTAAGGTAGAGTTACCAAAAAATCAATAGTTTGCGAGATATTTAATATTTTATCCTGGCTTATTTTGACATAAAATATAAAATATCGTCTAAACTATTAATTTTTTGATAACTGTACCTTAATACTTTTATGCGTAGAATAGTGGGATGAATGAATTGATGTGAGGAAAACACATGGTTGCTTTAAAAAAAAAATGTAATTTCATATTACAAATTGCATAATTTTTTTGAAAAGCAACCATGTGTTTTCTTCACATCAATTCATTCATCCCACTATTCTACGCATAAAAGTATTAAGGTACAATTATCAAAAAATGAATAGTTTACGAGATATTTTATATTTTATGTCAAAATATGCCAGGATAAAATATTAAATATCTCGCAAACTATTGATTTTTTGATAACTCTACCTTAATACTTTTATATGCCAAATAACTGGAGGAATTAAATTATATAAAGAAAACATATGATTCCATTTAAAAAAACAAAGGTCACCTTGAAATCTCAAGAATACCTCCACCTAGAAAAAACGTGTATCCATCATAAGATGTCCCCCTCAAAACAGAATAAGTTTTATTTGCAACATTTTTCAATAAAATCATTGGTTCGCGAGATATAGAACTGGCTCCTTTAAAATGGGACACCCTGTATATATGTATGTGTATATATATTTGTTAAATCAGGTGTCCATATTATCAAACATATCTTAACTAAACAAAAGAAAGAAAAGTTAAAGACTTATCAACTCGATAATTTATGGCTCTAAAACTTCATTGAATATTTTATTTTTTAATACAATATTTTTATTACCAAAAAATTAAAATATCTGACAAAAAATAGTTATAATTTAAGAATCTGAGAATTCAAGAAATTAGGAGAATACAATGTAAGAAATAGAAAGAAAAGTTAAAGACTTATCACAACTCGATAATTTATGGCTCTAAAACTTCATTAAGTATTTTATTTTTTAATACAATATTTTATTACCAAAAAAATAAAATATCTTAGGCGCGCGAAAAATAGTTATAATTTAAGAATCTGAGAGTTCAAGAAATTAGGAATACAATGTAAGAAATAAAAGTCTGTAAAAAGCGAAGTGTCTAAAATTACAAATGTCTAAAAACATGAGAGTTAATGATGGGAAATAACTGAGATTCCAAGAATTCGAGAGTGCAAAGGATCAAGTCATCTACGAAAAACTACGAATTCAGAGACACGTTCAGATTTAGAAATTTGGAAATCCAAAGTAGCTCGAGAGAACCTCGAGGAAAACGCGAGTGTACAAAAAAATCGAAAAATTCTACGAACTCGAAAGAAGTCAAGAAATATGCATATATAAGAATTCAGAAGTACGAAAACATGAGAATTAGGACTTGAAGATTTCGAGTACTGGTTGAACGCCATAACGAGAAAGGTATAAAAATCCGAGAATTTATGAAAAAGATCCGAAGGGAATTCACGAAAAAAAGAATTCGGGGCGTAAATATGAGAGGTCTCTCTTTCGTTCTTTCTTTTTCTCTCTAACTCCCGCTCTCTCTGGCAAGAAAGAGAATGAACAGCTCTCCGGAGGCCATTTTGTATTCCCAGCGCGATGCGCGGTATTGATTTGTCCTGTCAACCCGGGCCAGGTACTCGAGCGGTCCGTGCCGGCGCCCGGAGGCCAACTCGCGCGACGGGCAAGCGACGCCATGTCGCGTCGTGGGCCGTCTGCACCAGGAGTCGCGTCAACGACGTCGCCTGAGGCGACGACCGGTCGTCGCGTCGAGTGACAAGTGGTGAGGTACGGCTTATCTAAACGAGCATCTATGTGTGCGTGTGTATATGTGTGGTGTGTGCACGCGGGCGCGCGTGCCTGTATGTCGTATGCGCCGTGTACGTGTGTGTATATATGTGTATGTGTGTGTGAACGCGCGTCTGTACGTATGGCTGTGTGGATGCGTGTACATTTCCCTTCTTCTGTCAGTGTACATTACACGCAACTAAATGGTAACGCGCGATTACGGCATATAGTTACCTTTCTTGTCGGTCATTATTGCTTAAAGTTTCACAATTTTACTAAAAAAAAGAAGTACGTTATTCCTAATTAAATCACCGATTCGAGTCTCGCAACACTGTCGGCCGACGAGAACGGCTGTGACACTTGACAGACACTAGCGCCGTTTATTGAGCGTGCCTGTGGCGGTGCGACGGCGTTGCGCGCTCTCGCTTGCGCCGCGCATCTATTGGCCCGCGAATCCGACCAATGAGGGAACACTTGTCGATACGTACATACGTACGCATCATAACTTAGGCCGATATTCATAGGCCGGTATTCATAATCGGTTACCTGTGTGAAGTTAGCCCAATATCGAAAAATAAAAATTTTTTTTTGCAAACGTTTGCCCATCGTTTGCCCACGAATGCCCCGTTGGAATTTTTGTTTGTCTTCCTCTAATTCAAAAGTTATAAAGCAATTTAATTTGGGGAGGGAGCAACTTCACACTGGCCCCCCAATGTTGAAAATTGCTTATAACTTTTGAACCAAGGTCCGTAGATAGACGCGACGACAGCGATGACAGGTAAGGCGCAGGTCCAATGAAGATCCGTAACCGTAACCATAAAAGTTTATTTAAATCAACTTTAAAGGCCTCCGCACAGACTTTTGCATAACGCATAATGCATAAGGAAATCAGCCAATCTTGAGATGAAATCAGCCATCTTGGGATGAAAATAAAGGATTCTGATTGGCTGATTTCCTTATGCATTATGCGTTATGCAAAAGTCTGTGCGGGAGCCTTAAGCGGGGAGCACACACTTCTCCATAATGCATAACACATAATGCATAAGGAAATCATCCAATCATAATCCTTAATTTTCATTCCCACTCCTCGTTCCGAGGATTCTGATTGGCTGATTTCCTTATGCATTATGCGTTTTGCGTTATGGAGAAGTGTGTGCTCCCCGCCTTAGGGCCCGAACACATAAAATGCATAGCGTAGCATAAGCATAACATAAGACCGCTAAACCAATGAGCATCCAGCATAAAGTCGCCATATTGATTTACATAAGATGCTCATTGGTCCAGCGATCTTATGTTATGCTTATGCAGCCTATGTAATTTCATGTGCGATGGGCTTTAAGCCCATTTATGTAAATCAATATGGCGACTTTATGCTGGATGCTCATTGGTTTAGCGGTCTTATGCT
>NJRL01002009.1:9783-21643 GCA_003063815.1 Aphaenogaster rudis
ATTGAAAGGAAAATCGAGCATAATAGCGAGCATAATAGCGAAAAATATATTCGATAATCGGTTAATCGAAACTACGATGACTCACAAATCGGCAAGTTCCGCGGAAAAAGAGTTCCACGAATATAAAACTCCACGTACGACAATATAGAATATTATCGGCTGTGAGACTCTTAGACGGAACTATATGTCGACCTATAATAAATTATGTGGCTACGAAGTTGCGATAAACGAGTTGTTAAACGACTATACTCATATTATACACAGTAAGTAGTTAAATTTTGAAAGAGAAAGCACTGAAAATTGCCTCAATTTATAAGTAAATATTAGTAGTACTTAATAGTGTTATAGTACTGATGGTATAACATTATGGTTGTTAAAAATCGCTAAAAATCGGAGTGACAAATAATCAATTTCTTCGTTATTTTGTTTAATTTCTTCCTTAAACAAAACTTTTTCTTTTACAAAATACACATACAAAAGACTGCAAATTATATACACGTTAATTGTAGATTCTGGTTTATAATAAGAGAAAATAATAGAGAAAGAATGATAATAGTAAAATAATTAATAATTAATAAATTTAACATAAAAATAAGTAGTTAAAAAATAAAAAATTAAATTTAACCTTTTACTCCACCTGTATGACTTTTTTTGTTAATAACTTTTTAATAAATAACGAGTGCCGGCTAAAAGTTTATAAGTGTTGTTCAGAGTCATGACCTTGACAAACATTGTCAAGGTCAAGGTCGTAGGAGGCTGCCCCCTCTAAAGTATATAATTACTTACTGGGTACGTTTGTACCCCGCCAGTGTAGTTGAAGGTTAATATAAATGAAATTAATATAAAAGTAGAGAGAGGGGGGCGGGAGAGAGAGAGGGGGGGGAGAGAGAGAGAGGGAGAGAGAGAGAGAGAGAGAGAATAATAGCTATACAAAGCTAGTAAAAAGTGATAATAATTATGTAAGTTCAGTGTGAAATGCATATTGAACAATATTTTCGATAAACATTGGTTTCTTATTAAATGAATGAAAATTGAACGCCTTTAGCGCTAAATATAGAGCATGATAACGTTCCGATTGTTGATAAGAACGTTAGGTATGTGCGCATTGACACACTACCTTTGTTCGCTAGGATGGACATCGCTTCATTGATATACGTAGTGAAGCTGTACGTAACTGCTGTAAGCGAATTACGGTAATATGGATTACGTATGTCGGTGCATAAATTATTTAGCGATTCACGAGGACACTGTGTGCACGAGCACGCTATCTATCCGTCCGTCATATCTATGTATGTACATAGCAGTGCTTCTGAATTCTTTTTTTATTCAGAAAATATTCAAACATCACAAATTATGTAAATAGTAAAATAAATAAAAGATACATTAATTTTATTGTATTAGAGCATATTATAAAGATCGTCGAAACAACTCACGCAAATCTGTTTTTTTCAAAATTTATGTAGAAAATATTCATTTACGCAGTTTCAAATTATTGGTTAATAGGAAATTATACAATAAGAGTTGATTATCATTTTTTGTGATCTTAGTTTTCAATACTAATTACTTTGATAATTATATCTTAGTAATCTCTATATATACAAAGTAAAATAGTAATAACAGATTTTAATTAAATTAGAGATGATAGAAATTTATGCTATACTATAAAAAGATTAATTTTAAATTAAAGTTCCTTATAGTATAGCTTTTTAGTATATAAAATATATTTTGATAAATATTGAATTTGGTAACTTAATTAAATATCATCATATTATATTTTTTAATTAAATATCATCATATTTAAAATAGTTTGGAAAAAATGAACTTTTCAAACAATGTTTTGATAAAAAACTAAGGAATTGTGAAAATTCGACTTACAATTCTTAGAATATTGTATAATTACAAAATTATTATAAAACAGAGATAAAAATTTTATTGAAATTCTTGTGCGAATTATGCGGCTGTCTTTTTAAAATCGAAACATGCGAAGTGCTGATCGCGTGAGTCGCAACGTCACTAAAAGCAGGAAAGTGTGACGGTACATCCATATGTGTGTGCACGTGTATACCTGCACAGAACTTGTGTCGTCATTTACAGGAAAGATGGTAGAGTGACTTGGCCGGACTATCGATTTGGCACATATTCCACTCGCCATCGATAAACGGCTTATAAATGGTGCTGTTTGTATTACATGCAACTGCCATACAATAGTATTATACGAATGAAACCTCGCAATTTTTAACCTATTTTTTAAAATCCAAATATGATACAAGCTAATTTTCATAACTTGGCTATTCGAAATAAATGTTATAATATAATTGAATAATATCAAACACGAAAAAAGAGGTTTAGAGCCACAACAAGGTGTTAGTGTCGCAATAATTTTAATAAAATTCTATCATTTCATATACAATTTCATACGTTTCGGCCCATTTTTTGGACCATCTTCAGTGTGTTACAATATTAAAAGAAATATCAAATTAAATAATAATTTCCCTAACAGCACATGATATTTCGTACATCCATAGAATGTACTAAGAATATACTTAATATACTGAGAACATTCCTATAATATCATATACATTAGCGATATCCTCCGAACATTCTCAGAATCTACGTGTGCTGTTAGGGTTGTTATTTAATAAAAAATAATTTGTTATTTCTTTTAACATTGTAACACACTGAAAATGGTCCAAAAAATGGACCGAAACGTATGAAATTGTACATGAAATGATAGAATTTTATTAAAATTATTACTAATATTTTGTGGTGGCTCTAAGCCCTTTTTTTCGTATTTGATTTTAGAATCATTTGAGCCTATTGTTATTGATAATTTAATAATAATATTTAATGTATAATTAAAATAAAATGGAATTGTAATACAAATGTATGTATATATGTATGTATATACAACTATGTCCAAAATTATTAGGCACTTTAATATTTTTCCTATATAAAAATAAGTATAACATAAAGATTGTAAACAGTTAAGTCTTTATTTGCAATTATTTACAAATATTTAATATTTTATTATTCTTTCTCTGTTTTATAACTTTTAAAATACATTTCGGTAAATTTTCCATCATTTTTCTGCAATGAAATACAAAGGCCTTGACAAAGGCATTTTATCCTAACATTTTCGATTTCGAACCTTTTTCCCTTCCCCCTCCCTCTGTCTCTCTCTCTAGTAAGATCTATTAATGTTTAATAAGATTAATGTTAGTACTTTGTGAAGGGCAATCTAAGAACCTAATCTCATTTTGTTCAAATTATAATTTGCTTCCTTTACTGCGTGACATGAAGCATTATCTTGTTGAGAAAATATATGTTGATATCAATTTTCAAAAATTTTCTCTATAGAAAACTATAAAGTTTCCAACATGGTACGTATGACTGTGTATGGAGCAGAATTCATTCTTTATGCTGCCTAATAATTTTGGACATGGCTATATATATGTATATGCGTATTTGTATGCCTCTACATATACATGTGTAATACGCGTATGCGCGCGCAGGTATAAAACGTATCGTATATGTAATCACGCGCGCGCGGACAGCACTCATTCGCTTGTTAGTCGTATGGTATTACGTTTCTATTTTTATATTTTATATATTCCTTATAATTTTATTACACATTTCTACGTTTGTAATTGCTTATATGAATAAAGAAAAGAGAAATTACTCAATTAAACGATTTAGAAGGTATGTAATTTTAGTTAAGTAAATTATAAGTAATTATATTTAAAACGAAGGACCTATAGAAAAAGTATAAAAAGCTCGGTAGAATACCTCGTTGCAGCGAAAATGCAACATCCGTGCATGAAGAAGCATACGCTCATGTTTTGATACGGTCGCTAGGTTACAACACGCTCGATATATGACAATAACGTTTTTCGCGCGACTTTCTCAGACCGGAGATAAATCAAAAATAAAGAAAGTAATGGATTAACGACCCTTAAAGCTACATATATATATGTAGCTTTGTGTACACACACAACATATATAAATATATGTGTGTGTATATAAATTACCATGATAAAGTAAATAAAAGATATTATGAAAGTTTTAAAAGTTGATGAGAACACATATGTATATATTTCAACATAAATTATGATTCGCTCTCCCGCGCCGCCTCGATCCTCCATTTCCTTCCTCCCTCCCTTCCTCTTCCCTCCCCCTCTCTCTACCTTCCTTCTTCCCTCTCTCTCTCTTCTTCCCTTCCTCTTCTTAATTTTTTCTTGTTGATTAATATGCATCGTATATTTTTTTGTCAGATTGTAATTATTTATTTTTATAATATTATTGTATAATATTAATAAATATTAAAATTTAGATTTAAAATATTTGGTGTATGAATTTATAAGTGGAAAAAATGATGCTTGGCCGGTGTATTATTATATACCTGACATCCTTGCTGCAATTCTTTGTTGGATATAGGCCGACATCTTACCGCCACTTTTACGGATTCGGACATCTGGAAATAGAGGAAATTGTCTTTAATGCACATTTAATATTTTATTAAAATTGCTGCGATAGAAATTCTGACTAATTCATTTTTAATGTACAAAAGTAAAAGTACTTATTGTGAAAAATAATTACTATAGTATAAAATCTTTTTTTCTATAGCAGCAAAGAGAAAAATGTAAATTACAATAAATCCAAGAAAAAAAATAGTATTATGATCATTATCAACTTGTATCGTTGCTTTATTCGATCAGTATTTATTATAAAAGCAAAAGATAAACATTGTATATTAAAAAATGTAGCAAAAAGGTAAATAATAATAATAGAAGATACCTGTAGAAAAGCTAACGTTTCTAATATAATTTTGCTCAAAACGTAATGTATTTATGTGTTATGTATAATTAATGGAATTAAATGTGTTTATTATTATGAACGGCAACTTAAAATGAATATTGGGTAATCTATTGTTCTTTTTTTAAATAAATAAAATAAATTTAAAAATCTAGTTAAAACCATGCAATTGTTAAAAAAAGATATATGTATAAGGTAATCAGAGTAACTAATCGAGCAAACATGCTTTGTGGTAAGTTGTTTCCAGAAGAACTAGCATGGTCATCGATTTGTTTTCGCAATTCTTATTAAATTTGCAAATCTCCTCCAATTTTCAAGAAATTAAGCGCATCAATATAATTACGCAAGCAATATATTGCTCTTTTTTAGTATACAGTTTTATTTACAATTTTCTTTCTCAACTTTTTTGCATCTATTATTAAAGTTATGTAGATTCAAAATTTGTAAGAATTATAAAAATATAAAACATTGATAAGATGTTTGCATTTTTCATTATTTTAAAATCTACTATGTTTTTTTTATAGAAAATTTTATTTTAGAAGTTTGAATCTTTTTAATTTTATGAGATATTATCCACAAATATCCTAGTATATATAAATAAGTCTTACTAGTGTAGTATATTATTATATAAACAGTACTTCATTAAAGTTCTATTTAAGCAAATTCCAAATTAAATACAAAAGAAAATCTTGCATTTATTTCTTTTTAATAAGTTTTATATATTCCCGTTTTATATACTCTCGTTAAAATAAAAACTATAAGAAAGAAAAAATTGTAATTTTTGTTATTTTAAAATCGGAAATTATTAATCTTACAAAATATTTCCATCAGAAAGAAAAAAGAAGAAAAGATTTAATTTAATTTGATCAAATATAACGGTTATATAAAAATATGTGTTCATGAAATTTATCCACAAATTTTAAAAATATTACATTTATATATTCTGAGCAGCTGGAAAAGCTAAACACGTATAACTACATACATAGTATTACAAATGCTTTACTATATAAAGTTGCACTGTTTTTAATGTATCTCGAAGCTTGTATATTTCTGTCTTCTAAGCATGATATTGTTGATCGAGAAATTAAAAAAAGACAATGGTTTTAAACATTAATTTAAATTTGTATAAGTTATTATTTATATTTAACTTTATATATTGGTCTTTTGCGTATACTAAAAGCTTACAGATGCTAAACTGTGAAATAGAATCTTAAATCATGATACTCGAATATATAAAGTTACACTGTTTTTAATGTATCTCGAAGCGTGTATATTCTGTCTTCTAAGCATGATATTGTTGATCGAGAAATTCGAAAAACAATGCGTTTAAAGATTAATTTAATATTGTATGAGTTATTATATATATATTTAACTTTATATATTGGTCTTTTACGTATACTGAAAGCTTACAGATGCTAAACTGTTAAATAGAATCTTAAATCATGATACTCGAATATATGCCAGAAATGATGCAACTTTATGTGGGAAAGCATTTATGATACCGTGTATATATAAAACGGTAACAAGTAGATAGCTAGACTTGGCATATGATGGTGACTAAATGTAATCAATGATGAAAGCTATCAATTGTCGTATGACATTTATCTTATAAATAAAACACGGAAGTTGTTATCAAATATCTACTCATCAAGAATATTGCTGCGAAACCTTCTTACTAGATATTCCATTTTTACGTCAGCCGACCTTCGTAGGTGGACTGACCTTGAACCTAAGGTTAAATCGTCTGACTCGTGACACATCGCGTTCTTATCAGTACGTGAGCGAACTCGTATAGTATATGATTGTATATGTGTACTCAGGCAAATATCGAAATGTGTTAAGGGATGCTTAATATAGAATTACCTCTCCAATTTAATAGACTACTAATGATTCTTCATGTGAATTTTTACCCAAAATTGCCATTATATTATAACTTTTAAGAAGTCGAAATTTTTAAAATTCAAATAAATTAAGTTATTCTTTATTTATTTTTAATAACTACTATATAATCAACATAAATGCACGACCCAGTATATTGAATTAACTTTGAATTAATCTAAGAGAAAGCTTCTTCGTCTATAAAAGTAAAGGATTCAGCAATTTATGTGCCAAATAAACATATTTCGAAAATTATTACAAATCTAATATAAATATTAATGCTAAAGCAATGCTAAATATTTAGGATATTAAACATTAGATGAAATCAAAATATTTTGAAACGTTTGTTATTCTTATAAATTTATGATTCTTATACTTATCGTTTGAATTATCATTCGCTTTATCAACGGCGCTGGCTCTTATTTGCCTTGTTTTTTTATATTTTTAATATTTGTGATTGTATATCCTGAGAGCTGTATCCTTATTTACAAAATATTTTAATTTCTCAATTCTATAAGAAAAATTAAAATATTTTGATATCATTTAATGTTTAATATCCTAAATATTTAGCATTGCTTATGTTAATATTTGTCAGTTTTGTAAAAATTTCGACTTTAAGAAACATTATATGGCAAAGTAGCTACTTTCTACGATGTAATGCGTGATTATATTATATAGGCGAATTAAGATCGCAGAGGGTAGATATGGGATGACCGCTTGACCGAGTAAAGCTTAAAGTTTGGCCTAGTCATGGGATCCGTTATAATAGTATTATCTTTTGCTTGTGAAATAAAACGACAAAAAAATTATAATATTTGTATTTATGCATATTTTTACGGAATAATTTTTGTAATTATAAACAATTTTATGTACTTTCTTTTGTATTATATAGGGGAGACGTAGGAGGAATGGGACACCTTTTGAATAAATATTTTCACCATTTTTTACCTGTACTGATGTTTAATTAGTATGTTTGTTATTATGTTTTATGATTACATAACTGCTGAAATTTAATTCAAGGCGGGATATTTAAAATGTCCCATACTCCCCACTATATATATATATATATATATATATATCCCATTCCTCCCACATCTCCCCTAAGGTATATAACATTTGAGATTGATTCTTTGATTAAGTTATAATCAATTTCTTCTCTAAAATTTAATTGTTATTACTTTTTAAAACTTCTTAATTTTCGATACTAAGTATCTTGAAATAAACCTTTAATTAAAAATGTCAAAACTCTATTAATTTCTATTACTAAATATTTCTTCTTATCTTTTTTGTAAAGTTTTCAATATATCTTTTATGCCAATAAGCTAACAAAAGAACTTTTTAATAAAATAGAAAACAAATAAATAATTAATTAAAGAAAAAGGGGCTCAGAGCCACGACAAGATGTTAGTGTCTTAATAATTTAATTGAAATGCTATGATTTCAAGTACATATAATTACAAACGTTTCGATCCCATTCTTCAGATCATCCTCAGTGTATTACAAACTTTAAAAATCTTTAACAGAAGAAGACACATTAAAACGCAATCGTCTAACTTAATATAACTAAAAGTCGTATGTTTTTTTTTTAATCTTTCGAGCCTATTGTTATACAAATAAATAAATTTTGTCCTTTTATTATAAAATTAAAATATTTCCTAAATTAGACTTAATTGCGATTAAATAAATAAAGTTTTATTAGCTATCTATAATCTATAATTCTGAAATTAAATCTGCTATTTATTAAGTTAAAAATTATGAAAAAAATTCAGGCATTTTTTCTTGAAAAAACTCTGATTCTATGCGAATCAAAGATTCAATCTACAAAGATGTTCCACGTTTTGCAAAACACTGTATATTCTATAATAAAAAAAATTTTAATGTTAATCTTCCGCAGTTTATTGTCACTTACACCGACGATGAACACGTTTGCACGTAATTTTATATTGGAAAACAGAGAAACATGACTATTCGCCGCAAAAAATTCAAATCGGAGCGAACTTGAAGCGACATACGACAATGCGTATGGAACGACGAGCACGTTCAGACTGACGATGCCGCGCAGGTCGCGGCGTCGCGACGCCACAACGCCACGACGCCCTCGTCGTGACTCATATTGAATTCGAATTGTTGCGCGAACAGCGCGCGCGTATTTCTATGGAGGCTTCGATTGATTGTCGATAGCCGCTTAAATCTGTCCATATCACATAAAGTTACAGTTATATAACATATAGATTACTTCAATCACGTTATATTATATTTCTTTCTTTTTGCATTTAAGGGGATCCTAGCGACGTCTGTTTTACCGACATTTTTAAATTAAAGTAATCTTTTAATTGGCTTTATAGAAATGCAAAACATACAGAATTAAAGTACGCACAAAAATCTACAGCGGGCGATTGACTTGATATCAAAAAGGAAAAAATAATTAAAAATTTTTGATTAGGTTGACGACAACTTGGTACGTAAATTCTACAATAAATATATACAAAATGAGACTAACCCGCGGTAGGGATAACATGTAAGAATAATTTTAAAAAATACAACCCAAGTGGTACGTATTTATGTATTAAAACTCCCAGTCTAATCCCGTGCGCGCTGCAGCGCAGCATTATTTGATCAAATTGATCGAATGATCGAATGATGAGGGGAGTAAGAGACTGTAGTGAGGGAAATGCAAACTGAAAATCGCCTAACACCTATGGGTACCGGGAGAGAGGCCTCGAGATATCAGAGATCCAGAAACAGAGGAGAATATTCTGGCTCTAGTGGAGGAAGAGCCGACAACGAGCTATCGTAAGCTTACAAAAGCGACCGACATCTCGAAGGCAACAATGAATCGTGTGCTCCGATTTCATTTTGTATGCTCCCCTCATCATTCGATCATTCGATCATTCGATCAATTTGATCAAATAATATTGTGCTGCAACATGCACAGGATTAGTCGACTTAATTGTTAAATAACTCAGTAAATAATGACCGGAGAAAAAAGTGACAGAGAGAAATTTTCGTTTTAGAATTTTACCCTCTTTCACCCCCTTAAAGGTTAATTATGAGTTTTGGGACACCCTGTATAGAAAAGTCCGATTTAACAATTTTAAAATTCCTGGTTTGCTCGGAACATTTCTTTAATATCCGTAATAATATAGAGTTAATAGCATTGAGTGAAGAAACAAAAGATGATGACCAAATTAACATTTTTCATTCTATCGTTGCAAGACATGCAAAGAACGACACGCTTGATTATACTGGGTCCCATTTTAACTTAGACACCAAAATATCTCGAAAACAATCGATTTTAGAAAAAATGTTTTAAACAAAAGTTGTAGGGTTTAAAAAGACGCATTTAATGGCAGTATTAGTTTGACCATAAGTGGTGTTACCAAAGTCAGGTTAAGGTTAACTTTATTTTTTTAAATGGAATCACATGATTTTTTTATATAATAGAATTCCTTCAGTTATTTGGTATATAAAAGTATTAAGGTAAAGTTATCAAAAAATCAATAGATTACGAGATATTTTATATTTTATTCTGACATATTTTGACATGAAATATAAAATATCTTGTAAAATATTAAAAAAATATGTAATTGCATAATTTTTTTGAAAAGCAACCATGTGTTTTCCTCACATCAATTGATTCATCTCACTATTCTACGCATAAAGGTATCAAGGTATATTATCAAAAAATTAATAGTTTACGAAATATTTTATATTTCATGTCAAAATATGTCAGAATAAAATATAAAATATCTCGTAAACTATTAATTTTTGATAACTTTACCTTAATACTTTTACATGCCAAATAACTGGAGGGATTATATTATATAAAAAAATCATGTAATTCTATTTAAAAAAATAAAGTTGACCTTAACCTGACTTTGGCAACACCACTTATGGTCAAACTAATACTGCCATTAAATGCGTCTTTTAAAACCCTACAACTTTTGTCTGAAACATTTTTTTCTAAAAACCATTGTTTTCGAGATATTTTGGTGTCTAATTGTAAGTTAAAATGGGATACTTTGCATATTAACGAATTTTGACAGAGTAAAACCTAGGTACAAATACTGTTTTTCCTAAATATAATATTGTTTGTAATCTTAAAAGTTTGTTATAAATACTAATCATAAATACGCTGTTTTGTTGTTACGGAAATATCAGAGCGACTGTAGCATTAGTAGATATCATTAATCATGTGTATTCTAAGGAACAACTAAATAAGGTAAATTATGCGATCCTAATCTAATACTCATTATTAAATACTTATTATTATACTTTTACTTATAGATATATACTGTGTAATATACAAATATTTTGTCTTAATTATTTTGAAAACGAGACATTATATGGCACCGAATTTTTATAATATAAAATTAATATAATAATTATTATAATTATTGCAATAATGCCGTTTTAGATAACCGGATTTTTGGAAAATTATCAAACAATACAAATAACTAGCCTTTTGAAGCATCCACTTATTGACAATAGACTATATAAAAAAGTAAATTTTATGCATTTGAAACATATTCACTGAATCCGCGTCCTTATTCAACATAGGGGAAGGCGGGGCATAATGGGACCACGAGGTATAATGGGATATGGTCGATATCTCTTTACAGAGATGCTGCCATGTAATGAAATGTATGGAAATTATTACTCTTAGATATCCCTATCCGCGTGCTGTTATCAGTTTCCATATTATTTTTAGCTGAAAGATACTAGAAATTATTTAATGCGTTCGTTATGCTCTCCGCGACTAAGTTACAATTTCTTTAAGATATTTACATATGATAAGCAAAGATAAAATTCTATTTTTTATTACTGTAAGTATATTTACGTTATTAAATGATCTTTTCTTATCAATTTAGTAAAGTGTCTGTGCAAATATCGATTGTCTGCGATGATTTATATTACCTAAAGTAAACTTATACATTTCAGGGCATAACGGGACATTTGTTTTATTTTTCTTTTTCATATGATATATCAGTACCTATATATATTATGTTGTGCAATATATTGTACCAAAAATTATTACACCACATTTTGATTTTCATTTACCTATATTGTAATAATATTTATTTATATTTTAATGAGAAAAATGTAGGTATACTATTGTCACGTCCTGACGTCACGTTTCGTTAAGTTTTTGTCCGTTTTTGGGTCAGTA
>NJRL01002013.1:0-10816 GCA_003063815.1 Aphaenogaster rudis
AAACCGATTGAAATTACATCCTTGAATACGAATCAGTTTCAATCGTTTTCAGTCGGTGTAATCGTTATGAATCCGTGATCAAGAATCCAGATTCGTGCGGATTCAAAATTTTTAATCGGATTCAATCGGACATTTTCAGCAGACTGCCATATATCTTGGTGGGCAAACTGACCGGTGTTACGCCGCAGCGGGTTGCGGATTCCCGGGATGAAAGGGAGTGTTCGAACCCCTTGCTACGACAATACTTTTGGGATAACAAATTGCGTAGCTCGCGGGAGCAGGCTTGAGGAAAACTCGAGACCTTTTTCAAAATTGAGATTCTATCGCGGAATACGATTTGTAGTCAACGAGAAGTGGTAATCACAGTTGATCTGGGGAAATTGTAAGGGTCCCCCTGATTCTCGAAGGTATTCTATGAATTCGGTGAGGATAATATAGCAGTTAGCGTACTCGTCGATGGGTTGCGCGATACTAATATCGGCACTACACTCAATGCACCGAACGATGCAGAGAGTATATCCAAGGTGGATATAATGTCCGGTGACTGATAAGAAATGTTCCCATTCACGAGGGTACAAGTTCCTCAGGCATTCGGAACAGACACGCAATCTCAATCCGCGTCGTCGATATATCGTACTAACCACGCATGCAGCGGTGCGCAATCAGGGTTGGAGGAGAGATTCGTTCCTGGCAGCTTCGGGATTAGTTGTGTGGTGAGGGAAGCATATAACTAGCAAGAGGTTTCGGAAAGCATCATTTATCGTGCGATGGGAAGATGAGAGGATTAAAATTTAGAGAAAGGGTTAAATTTAATAAAAGAGTTAAATTTTGATGAAAGGGTTAAGTTTAAGTGAAAGAGTTAAATTTTAGTGAAAGGGTTAAGTTTAAGTGAAAGGGTTAAATTTTGGTGAAAGGGTTAAGTTTGAATGAAAGAGTTAAATTTTGATGAAAGGGTTAACCTTTATAAATGTATCAAGCGCGAATGTCGCGAGGAATTCGCGTGTACGCGAGGGTAGATTTCAAGAAGTACCAATATACAATTCCAGTTCCTGAGAATTTACAGCGGTGGCATCGGTCGAGCACGTGATTGTGAAATTATTTCTTTGGTTTGAACGGCTACTTCCTCGATCTGGCTCGGTCCCTTTGGCTTTAGAGTAGAAGTTGCGTGTTCCTGGTTCGGCGTCGGCTGTGCAGCATGTTCCTGGTTTGGCGTCGGTTTTGAACGTAGACCACGTGGTGAATGCGAAACTGAATCTAGTCGTTTATTCTGACGCATCGCGATTGAATTTGTGTAGAAGGGATGTTGAAATTAGAACACTGACAAGGAAAGGCTTCCAGGTGTCTCTCTCCGATTTTAATGATGGTGGGTTTGTAGAGGGTGTCAAAATATTCGATACGTATTTTTTTTATCGGCAACCAAACACGTTTAAGGGGTGAAATTAGCCCTTGAATATCGGCCAAAGGCTAATGCCAACATTATCCTCAAATTTGGTACATCGAAATGCAGTTCGAAAATGGTATCAAATGAAAAATCTCATCAATCTGAAGGCAAAAAAATTCCAGCTTGGAGTGACTCACCGATTCAGAGAAAACAGCTCCTAAAAGTCCCAAAACCGATGGCGCCACTTTTGTTTATATAGACTTTTAAGACTTTGATCGTGTTCTAACTTGCTCCAAAAATTTATTTTAGCAAAATATGTTTAAATTGGGATCGCCAGAGGTTTGGGATCTAACTGGGACCGCTCTAGGGATCTAGCATCAGGGCAAAAGTGAACAATCAATTGGTTCATTGAGTTCAATGTGAACACTATTAGCGGTCCTAGTTAGGTCCCAAACCCTTGGCGATCATAATTTAAACATATTTTGCTAAAATCAATTTTTGGAGCAAGTTAGAACACGATCAAAGTCTTAAAAGTCTATATAAACAAAAGTGGTGCCATCGGTTTGAGTCTTTTAGGAGCTGTTTTCTCTGGAACGGTGAGTCGCTCCAAGCTAGAATTTTTTTGGCTTTAGATTGATGAGACCTTTCATTTGATACCACTTTCAAACCGCATTTCGATGTACCAGATTTGAGGATAATAGCCCATAATATCTTGGCATCAGCCTTTTCATTTTTTTATGCAAAAAATTCATGTTTATACCAATGGATAGCTATCAAAATTCTATACATTTTATACATTTATGAAATTAAGCTATCATGCTTCGTTTAAAAGTTATAACCAAAAAATGAAAATTTGGCCGATCTTTAAGGGCTGATTTCACCCCTTAAACGTGTTTGGTTGCCGAAAAAAAAATACGTATCGAATATTTTGAGCCCCTCTACAAACCCATCAAGTTTCATTAAAATCGGAGAGGGACACCTGGGAGCCTTTCCTTGTAAGTTTTAATCACTACAAATATGTTTAATAACTAATATTATTTCTTGGTTACAAGTGCTTATGATTCTACGAGTTACTTAACTAGACCCTACACGAGGGATGCGAGTCGGCGAGTAAGAGTTAGGATGCGACTGTACAAGCAAAGCTGCCAGATCGTGGGACGTGGGACCCCCACCATCTGGCGCGGAATCTCACCACTACATGCAAACAGCATATACGTGTGTCGTTCAACGGCGCGCTGAGCGACACACATATATGCTGTTTGCATGTAGTGGTGAGATCCGCGCTAGATGGTGGGGAGTCCCACGTCCCACGATCTGGCAGCTCTGTGTACAAGTCGGAAAATGAAAATCGAACTGAACTGCTCGAGAGTAGGTGCCGGACTGACTGAGGCAGTGTTGCCAGAAATAATTTTCAGTCCGTACTAGATGGCGCGACGAAACGTACTAGAACGTAATAGATCGACAATCGACACACACCGTGCGTCCGCACGCACACAGATTACGTTCTGAAATGTCCTCTTCAAGGAAAATTTAAAAAACTATAGTGCACGTTACGTTACTTTAATGTACGTTTACGTTATTTAAATTTAGAAAAGACTTGTTTTAAGAGGAAAAAGGGGAGATCAACATAAAAAAGGAAAACAGAGAAAAAGAAGGAAGAATAACATACTACCCCTGTAATATTATTAAATAGGATAAATAAATATATATAACCAAATGAATTATAGTGATCATAGAATTTTATTACTTTTACTTACAAAAGTATAAATGTAACAAAATTAAAGTATTAGTTTCTTAGTTTAAAATCTATATGTTATATAATTTATACTCAACCTAAATCTGAATATTAAAACACACAACACAAACAATAATTTTAGTTAAATAAAAAAAATTTTAGTTTCTTTTCCTTTTCCTTTTTATGGATTTTTGTCTTTGTATCAGAGTTTGTATACATATAGAAGCGGGCTTTAATCTCCATAGACAGTGACATCAGAAACAACATAAGTCGATTTTTAAAATTGACTTAAGTTGTTTTTTATCTCACTGATTCATTTATATTGAGGTTTTCTCATTACCAATGAAACTTTTGGATGAATAGCAAGCATTACCATTCAACAATTCCTTTGCATGCAAAATATTGTCACATGTATCAACTGCGACCGTACTCACGAGTGCGGAGCAACTTCGTCGTGTACTCGCAGTCCCGATACGCGAAATTTATCTTTATCCAACGCGACTCATAATTCGACAGCCACAAAACGGTAATTGGGCGCCAGGTACGCACGAGTCGTACCACTCCAAAAAGCCGAACGCTATTATCTCGTAATTACGGAAAAATCAAGCGGGGTCACGAGTCACGACTGCGAAATCCGGTAGCTCAGCCACGGAATTGGCAGAGGGGCGGTTCGTTATAGGCGAGCGGAAAGGGGGAGGCGAGAAGGAACATCAAAATAAACAGTCGCATTTAACAAGTAACAATGAATAAATGTATTTAAGCCATGACATGTAGATTTACATGATTCGGTACGTGGTATCTAAATAATCTTCATCGCAAATCGCCAGATATGTGAGCTCGGTACACGATTATCTCGCCGTCGCTTATGGCGACTCGTCTAGACGGCTCGGTACACGTTAGCCAGACGGTGTTCGCGGGCTCTTATACGAGCGTATTCAATTGCCGGAATATCTCGCGATAGAAATTAAGGTACTCGCCGGCATATCTTACGACAAGAAATTGAGGCGCTCGCCGTAAGGCGAGCGTGAACGAAAACGTCACCGGAAATACACAGAGATTCCACGCTTAATTAACAACAATACAACACAAAGTTAACGAAATAAACAACGCAACAATACGGACGATACGATATGACGAGGCTGCGGTGTCGGCAGGCGCGGGAGAGAGATCTGCAATTACTTAACGCGAAATATCGGGGGAAATGGCGAGGCTTCCAATTATTTCAGACACCGAAATCTAATTATAGCAATAAGTCGCCGATACGAAATGATAACTCGTCGGAAGCCTCGACACGTAATCCACTCGACCAAATCGGAATCGACGGCTTTACATAAGATCGTTCATCTCACCAGCCCGGAGAAGGATCCTCGCCTCGGTATCCGGTACGGCAGCCTTAGATCCGTATCCTTTTCGGAATCCTGCGTCCTCGATATCCGATAGCCTGCCCGGTACCGCACACAACAGCCAAGTGCCGGAGCGATGGGGCTCTATCGCTCCTGATTGGCCCCTAATTTCCTGCGCGATCCTTGGCGGCCTGGCGAATCGTCTCGCGGCCGCGTACCCTGCTACCGTAGGCACGCAATTCAAGTCGTGGACGGCATCTTTAGGCAATCCGCGAGGTCCCTTCGGGCTTTTTCCCGACCTTCCGGAGGGCCTGCCTCGTAACTCTCCCTCGGGAGCGGCAGCCTCCGTCCTCGGGTCCCGTGCCTCATCTCGGCGGGGCCTTCTCTTGCGGTTCCTCATGCGGGGTCTCCCACCCGTGGTCGGTGAGGAGAGGCGCCTCCCCTTATGGGCCTCCACTTTCCTGCGCCGGTATCTTGGTATTTCACCCTGCAAAGATCTACGCGCAATAAATATGTCTCAACGGGAAATAGGGGTGGAAGGGGCGATATCAGCTGTGCGTCCCGCGTGTGTATCTCCTCCGCTGGTCTACAGGCTCCCCTCTTGACTTGCGATACCTCGGTGCTTCTCCGCTGGCCGGTGAGATGTCCCTATCGTACAATGGTTACTCCCCGCGGGAGCCGCCGGTAATCGCTAAATATGCGCGCAGAGAAAAGACGGAAATCGCGCGGAAGAATTTGCGATAGTTCGGACGCGCTCTCTCCCTAACAGGGAGGACGCAGGATCCGAGCAATACCTCCGCGGTCGGGTGCATTGACCCCTGTGACGGCGCCCGCAAATGGCGTCACGTCACACAACATGCAGCCTATTCCGAATCTTACTTTTCATAAGATTTAGTTGGGAGAAAACTCTTTCAGCTGCCGCGGAAGAATGCAGTAGGCAAAGTATCCTTTTAACCAATTTTGTGAGATTAGGAAATATTAGATCGTTTAATTGATTATGTAATTTGAAAACGATTGTCCAGAATTTTTCAATCGGTTTTTCTTTATGGATTTTCAGCTCATATAAATCGGGCAAAAGCCGCCACTCATTATTAAGCTTTTCTATATCATCTATAAGATGTGGAAAACACTTTAAAGCTTCCAAAGCAATACTATTAATCTCTCCAGCTACAGCTGGATTTCGGATTTAAATGGCTAATAAAAATTAGAACCGGATCATCGAAGTTAAATCGTTTTTTATCTGTTTGGAAAGCTCTATGTAAAATTCCAAAGCACGTATTCTGAAATTATGTAACTCGTTTGGATCTATATTTTCATTTGATAGTAAAACTTCGGTTTTTGCACCGAAATATATGTCTTGAAGTGAAATAAAATTTTGTGGATTAGCAATGTCGACTTTTTTTATCGGAACACGTCAAGATATTCTTTTTTTATATAGTTTCACAAAATATTTCTGTACAAATCGTTAATTCTGTTTAGCAGAAAATGTAATCGCGGTTTATCTGCTTGAAATTCGAGATTCAATCGATTAACAGTATCAAGAATATTGTTGCGGATCTCGTCTAAAACCATTAAAATGCGAACAAAGATAAATTAAAACCGATCGAGATCGAAATTCTGTCGAGATCATCGAACTTTGATGTCGGTCGGTGACCCCGCTAATTCGAACGAGATTGTTTAGTCCATATGTATGCATGTGGCTGGGGCACCAATAGTTGCAGGGCTTTTCGTGGGCCCAGTTTGCTTCCACTGCGCATGCGTGTGCTGCTGCGGGAGATACAGCGCATGCGGGTAAGCCAGACTTAAGAAAGTTAAGTTCGTGCTTCACGCTCGTACAGCACGCCACGTGTGAAGTTCGCTTTGTTCCGGTATCTCTTATACCACATGTATATCATAAACACGTATTTGAGAACTTCCTATATTTCGTTTTGTGCAATAAAACGTGATATAGTTTACATAAGATCTCGTGTATATTATTGGAAACTGCTGAAACACCTCAACATGTTATGGGCCCAGCACGCTTCCACTGCGCCACCATTTTTTGAGACTGTAAAAATCGAGTTACGTTAACGCGGTTCCGTCGGTTGGGAATATCGTGTCCAGTGTGTATGATCCGGCAGCAGAAATGACGGAGAAAGAGACATACGACCTCACAAAATTCGATGGCACCAATTTCGCGCTGTGGAAATTCGGGGTGTTGTTCTTGCTTGATGCGCAAGATCTGCTGGAATTTGTGGAGGGGACGGACGAAGAGCCCGACAGAGAGACGCAACTCTTAACATGGAAATTATGGAAAAAGCGTCAGTCGAGAACATCTGTGATTTTACTGAGCTCAGTAAATCGATCACTTCATGTAAATTTGATAAATTGTGGTACGCCTGAAGAGATCTGGAATAAACTGCAGTCATTGTATGGAGATACGAGGGAAGATGCGAAACAAGATGGCTGGCAGCAATTTTACGACTTCCGTATCAAGGACGGTGAAGCAGTCGCGACGCAGATGGAAAAATTCGAAACTATCTGTAAGAAGCTCGATGATTTGGGTGAGAAGCCACCAGAGGCCGCCGTGATGTCGAAACTGCTGAGCAGTTTGCCATCTAGGTTCTCAGCATTTACCATGGCATGGGAGTGCACCGCTAAGAATGAGCGGAAAAGGAGAATCTGATCGCGAGAATAGTTCGAGAGGACAAACGATTAACAACAACTGAGGAGGAGTCGTCATCACTAGCACTGCAGGTGAAAGCCCTACAGCTAAAATTGGAGAAACAGACAAAACCGTCTACCAGTGAACAGAAAGGTGGGGATTCCAAGGACAAGAAGAAGAAAACGGCGAAGAGGATCGAAGAGTTGAAGAAGAAGCGCCCTTGTAAATACTGCAACGAACTTGGTCACTGGTACCGTGAATGCCAGAAACGAATAACAGACGAAGCAAAGGTTGGAAAGAAGACGAAAGAGGATTCTGCATCGGCTTATGTGTGTGATATTTCGGCTTTCTTTTCAGAAACAACGGATGAGGACAGATCCGTGTGGCTGGCAGATTCAGGGGCAAGCCTGCACATGACTTTTCGCCGTGATATTTTCAGTTACCTCGGGCCGGTTGGTACAGTAAAGCAAGTACGAATCGCGAATGACGTGGTGTTACCGGTGAAAGGGATCGGAACGATTAACATTTGTGTGAAAGTAAATGGACAGCAGAAAGATAGAACATTAACCAACGTGCTGTTTGTTCCGGAGCTGAAACGGAATTTATTTTCAGTGGGAGCGATAAATGATAAAAACTTCTCTTTTCATAGTTACCGTGAACACTGTGAGGTTCGGGAAAGCAATGGAGCTCTGTCAGCAAAAGGGGTACGACATGGGTCATTGTTCCGAATGCTGTCCGAGGTCATCATGCCGCCGGAATGTAATATCGCTGAAGTGAACTCTCTAAAGCTCTGGCATGAGAGGCTGGGTCACATTAATGTCAGTTTCATTAATGCAACGGAAAGACATGAAGCAGCTAATGGTTTGAAAATTTCAGATAAATCGGATTTCTTTTGTGAAGCCTGTGCTCTGGGAAAGCATGCCTGCAAGCCATATCCGTCGAGCAAGAGTCGGAAAGTGGAGAACCCCGGAGAAAAGATTCATTCAGATGTCTGCGGTCCGGTTAATGTACAGTCACCGAGCGGCTCAAAATATTTCTTACTGTGTAAGGACGAGTGCACTGGTTACCGTTCGGTATTCTTCATGCGTCACAAAAATGAAGCCTTTGGGAAGTTCAAAGACTATGAGGCTTTCGTGACGAAGCCGGCAACAACGTAAAAGGATTACGTACAGACAATGGCAGAGAATACCTGTCAAATGAATTTAATGCTTTTCTGCGAAGCAAGGGAATAGTGCATGAATTGTCAACACCATATGTTCATGAGCAGAATGGTCGGACCGAGCGTGAGATGCGTACGCTGTGTGAAAGTGCCAGATCCATGATGTTCGCCAGAAATCTTCCAACTGAATTATGGGCCGAAGCTGTCCAAACAGCTGCGTATGTTTTGAATCGAACCATTTCAAAACAATCGGGTGGAATGACTCCCTACGAGAAGTGGTTTAAGGAGAAACCTGAAATCAAGCACATGCGAGTGTTTGGATGCGATGCATACTGGCATGTACCCAAGGAAAAACGCCAGAAGTTTGACCCTAAGAGTAAGAAAATGATCTTCGTTGGATATGACGGAGAGTCAAAGAATTATCGACTCTGGGATCCTAAAACTCGGAAAATACATATCAGCTGTGATGTCATCTTCGATGAGAAAGCTGTGAGGACTGAAACTGCAGAGCAAGGCCTACAGAAAGACCAAGTGAAACTTGGTTTTGGAACTAAAGATCAATCAGATCCAGAAGAGAATGCAGTTCAACCACCAGTAGCACAGGTGGAACTTGACCCGGACCGGGAAGGTCAACCGGAGTTGGAGGCAGCAGCAGTGCCATTGCCAGGAGTTCAGCAGCAAGCAGCAGAACGAGAGGAACCACACCGGGAAGAGGATGAAGAGGATCAACCAGCACCAGGAAGACAACTTCGCGATCGAAATTTGCTGCACAGACCAAATCGCTATGATGATTATGTGTTAGTAGTGGACACTGTGCCTACTACTTTTGAAGATGCTGCAGCAAGTGCGGAAGCTAAACAGTGGTCGCTCGCAATGAGTGATGAAATGAGTGCGCTTTATCAGAACGAAACGTGGAAACTGGTAAAACTTCCAGCGGGGAAGCGTGCAATCGGTTGTAAGTGGGTGTACAACGAGAAAACAAATTCAAGTGGAGACATTCGATACAAGGCCAGACTTGTGGCAAAGAGTTTTGCACAGCGTGAAGGTGTGGATTATTTTGAGACGTTTGCGCCTGTAGTTCAGTATGAGTCGATTCGAATGCTTCTGGTCATTGCAGCAGCAGGAGATCTTGAAATTGCCCAATTCGATGTGAGAACTGCGTTTCTCAATGGCGAATTAAAAGAAGAAATCTACATGCAGCAGCCACTCGGATTTGAAGATAAAGAACAACCTGCAGGGTCTGCAGACTTCGGAGAAGCCTATATGGACTCAAGCAATCGCCACGTTGCTGGAACACAAAGTTTGTGGAATTTCTAAGAAAGTTTGATCTCCAGCAAACTGAAAGTGACCATTGTGTATTTCATGGCATGGTCAAAGGAGTAACCGTGTACTTGGCACTCTATGTCGATGACGGTCTGCTAATGTCATCTTCCCAAGAAGCAATTGCTAAAATTATGCAGGATTTGAAACAGAGTTTCCAAATCACGGTTGGCAGTGCTAAGCAGTTCATCGGTCTTGAAATCCAGCGAGATCGAGAAAAACGCACTATAAAAATTGGTCAGAGTGCGTACATCCAGAAGATTCTACGAAGATTCTACATGGAAAATGCGAAGCCGTCGACTGTTCCAGCCGAACCTGGATTACATCTGAGCCGAGAGGAGGGACCGAGAGAAGAAGACGGAAAGAAGAAAGGGCTAAACGTGCCCTACCGCGAGGCAATTGGTTCACTTCTGTTCGCGGCAAAAGTCAGCCGTCCTGACATTGAATATGCGGTTAATCAAGCTAGTCAATTTTTAACTAATTATGGGGAAAATCACTGGCAGGCGGTTAAGAAAATCCTTTGGTACTTGAAAGGAACGATAGATTACGGAATTGTATACGGAGACAGTGGGAGTAATGCTGAATTGAGCGGGTTTACAGATGCTGATTATGCCGGAAATGTAGATACGCGAAAGTCAACTAGTGGATTTGTATTTTTGTTAAACGGTGGCGCGATCTCCTGGTCCTCGGAGCGACAACGTGTAGTCGCACTTTCGACGACCGAGGCAGAGTATATTGCTCTGTCTAACGGAACAAAGGACGCGATATGGTTACGTCGAATCATTCGCGAATTGGGGTTAGAATGTGATAAGATTCCAATGTTCGTGGATAATCAATCAGCAATTATATTAACGAACAATCCGGAGTATCATCGAAAAACGAAGCATATCGATGTTCGTTTTCATTTTGTACGGGATGTGTATGAACGGGGTGATATAGATGTAAGATATATTGAATCCAAAGAGCAATTAGCTGATATTTTCACAAAGCCTCTGCCAAAGAATCAATTCACTTATTTACGAAATAGTATTGGTTTGATAAATGGATCTAAATAAGTGGGAGTGTTGGAATTATTTAGTCCATATGTATGCATGTGGCTGGGGCACCAATAGTTGCAGGGCTTTTCGTGGGCCCAGTTCGCTTCCACTGCGCATGCGTGTGCTGCTGCGGGAGATACAGCGCATGCGGGTAAGCCAGACTTAAGAAAGTTAAGTTCGTGCTTCACGCTCGTACA
>NJRL01002015.1:0-30492 GCA_003063815.1 Aphaenogaster rudis
TGCAATATTGCAATATTGCTGCAATGTTGCTGCAATGTTCTGTGCTGTTAGGCTGGGTCTACAATGGATGTCGTAAGTCGTGTCGGAAGAATTTGACCAATCACAGTTCATTATTCTTCGATCGTAAGGAGAATAATAAACTGTAATTGGTCAATTTCTTCCGACACGACTTACGACGTCCAATGTAGACCCAGCCTTAGGGAAGTAACGCCTCGCGTAAACGTAGTAACAGGGGCTCGATTCTTGAATTCATTCGCAAGAGAAACGTATGCGCAAATTTAACTCTTACAGAAAAGTTGCAAGTTGATTGGCTATTGCATGACTTTTAGCCAATCAACTTGTAGATTTTCTGTAAGAGCAGAATTTACGCATACGTTTCTCTTGCGAATGAATTCAAGAATCGAGCCCCAGAGCCGTATTAGCAAAATTGCGGTTTTACTTTTAGAATGCTCGACTGTGATTGGTCGATATGCTTAAGTCTTACGACTTAAATCTCATTGACACCGCTTTATGTATTTTTATGTAGATTGAAAATTCAGAAACTATGGGCAGAATGCAGAAGCCATAGCGCATGCGCTATAGTTTCTGCATTCTGCCCATTGCGCATGCGCTGTAGCTTCTGCAATCTGCTCATGGCTCCTGCTATTTTATATGATTGCTTCCACTTTTATCTTTTTTGTCTTCGTGGTAGCAGCCGGTAACCTATAATATACTAATTGCGTGATATTTAAATTTTACACGTTATTTCGCGAGCCTCGACTACTTGTTGACGCACAGTACTTTTTGATTGTTACGAGAGGTTAAAGAAACGCGCAATGGTTGAGGAATCAGAGCAGGTGAGTTTCGAGCCTACGTCAAAATCATTATCGTAAATACTACCTTAACTTCGAATATTGTCCCGAAACAGTTGCCGCCGATAGACGTGAAGGAACCGCTGGATCTCATAAAGCTAAGCCTCGAGGAGCGGATTTATGTAAAGATGAGGAACGAGAGAGAACTCAGAGGAAAATTGCATGTAAGAAACTTTCTGTTGCACTATCTGCTAGAACAAACGATATCTCTATTCGGAACAATTATGATGCAACGATTCAAAATCAAAGCGAAAGTATTGTTTGGAAAATGATTCTTTCATCTTCACGCAATTTCAGGCTTTCGACCAGCATCTGAACATGGTGCTGGGTGATGTAGAAGAGATTATAAACATAGTGGAGATCGATGAGGAAACGTATGAGGAGATCTATCGCCAGAAGAAGAGAACTATCCAGATGCTGTTTGTGCGCGGCGACGGTGTCATCCTGGTGTCTCCACCTACATAAAGTCACAATGTCTCGTGTGTGTGTGTGTATATGTGTGTGTGAAGCTATAAATATTTTCTGTATAATTTACGAGATTCTGTTTTGTTGACGTCCAAAAGACTAACAGTATATAAGCTAGGCACCTGAAAAATCGAGAAAAATTTTACGGCTACAGTTCTATTTATACATTATATTATCATACTATATAACACGCTATAATTTCATATGTGATTGTAATATTATGAATGGCCCAATTAGATAATAATAAAAAGTGTATTCTTTTATACATGGTACATGTGTAAAAAAAAAAGAACAAGCTACGCCGTGTTATATAAAAGCTACAGTCGGAGAGCATGCGACACGTTTCTCGACAAGGTTTATTACGACAGCTTGGTGGAAACGCGTGGTCTCGAGATTCCACCGCCGATAACATGAGGACGCGGAGTAACGGCATTTCGTTCAGTAGGCAGCCTTGTGATCTGGACTGTGAGGTCGTCGATCCGTTGGTCCTTCAGTTTCATTATACTTTCCAAATGCGAGATCTTCTGCTGCAACGTTGAGATCGTGTCGTTTTTCTCCTGCAGCTCCTGCTTCAGGCGAATGAAGATGTGCCGGGGGACAGTCTTGTTTGCTATCTCGTCAGGATTTAGCACAGACTTTACCGCCTCTATATTATTACACGAGATTAAAAATGATTCAAGAAAACTCAAGGAGAATCCAAAAATAATTTGTTACAGTTCGGTAGCCACCTTTACTGTCCTCGTGGCCGAGGTATAAGGATTCTCTGTCAGCGTTGGAGTCCTTCAAGATCTTGACTCGTAGGTCGGCGAGGATCTTCTCGATGACGCCCGGCTGGGAACTCGCCAGCTGATTAATCGTCTCCTTCTCCAGCCTCATGTCGATCTTCGACAGCACCTTGCGATTCAACGTACTCCAATTGTCGAGCTTCTTCGCAATGCTGTTGCCGGCAACGTAATTGTGCACATCCACGTGCTTAGGATAATAGCGTTTCAACAGCTCCGCCATCAACACTAAAATAACATAGCGATTAAATCTTCTGCGATGTTATTCCAGAAAACAACGTATCTTGAAAGGCCGTCAGCTTTCTCGCGATCGGGAGAAGAATTGACAAATAGATTTATATGAGAAGAAGACTATGTTATCGCTTTCTCGTTACCTCCATCGGAAAAGTCTCTGGCTATGTTTCTTTTGGGCCTGGAAAACTTGATTTGATCGATCCAGTCGTAGATCTCGTCGAGATGATCACCGGTCTCCGAGTTCGCGCTCATGTTCACTGCGACGCTTTTGGCAGGCCGCACACCAGCGAGATCATGAGCTCACGTGGGGATAATGAAAGAGTACGAGATGAAGAAAGAGAGAGAGAGAGAGAGAGAGAGAAGGAAAGAGAGGTCTCTGTTACGTATATCAGAAATTTGTAAACGCGGTCGACATTTTTTTTTCATCTTACACGCTCGATTTTCGCTCGAGCCTAGCTTCAGGTTCGCTCGAATAAACAAATATTTACGTTCTGTATTGAGAACAGGAGCGAACCTAGAAACAAGTACACAGTGGGCCCAGAAGAGCCGCGATCGATGAAGAATTGGATAGAAGTAGAAATCTCGAGTTTACAGAGGATCTTCATTCATGAAACTTTCAGAGAAGCTGAACGCGAGTAATCGCGACATTCATGAGTAATCATCGTCATTGTATCCGTACTTTTTACGTCCATTTCCACCAAGGTAGACTAACTTTAAGTTAATGTTAACTTTAATCTCGGTTTAATTTATTCTCCATCTTTTTTAATTTTAAGAATTAGAAACAGATAAAGAAAAAGTTAGACCGAGATTAAAGTTAATCTACATTGGTAGAAATGGACGTATGTAGATTAACTTTAATCTCGGTTTAACTTACTCTTTATCTCTAATTCTTAGAACTAGATAAAGAGTAAGTTAAATCGAGATTAAAGTTAATCTACATTGGTGAAAATGGACATTAATGAAATATTTCTCGTAATTTACTCGATAATGTTGCTTAATTATTCCATCATATAACTTGTAAGTCGGCAAAGCAACGATTTTCAATCGACCCTTGCTCGCGAGATGCAGAGGCGGGTGATACGATCGCTTCACCCTTTGCTCTTTCCACATCAGCCGCCAATGTCAATGACTGAGATCCAGAATAACGAGGCATCGGCCTCTTGCGTTTCGTGTGACCCTTCCCTCTCACGCACGCACGCACGCACGCGTGTGCGTGCGGCGGGCGTTTATAGAAGAGGCGCACGCTCCGCATCCCTCCGGAGTCGCTTCAAGAATTCCTTGGATTTACCGTGCCGCTTTACGTCAGTGGTACGCTGCTTTCGTGACGAGCCGGAAGCGATCGGGTGGACACCAGAATAGGCCCACACTCGAGAGAAAGAAAACTCTCACACTCTACGGCGATATAAAACTGATAAAGGAGAGACAGGGAATATTGCCGAAGCGTGATAAATTTTTTTTTGTGCGATACAATATCCTTGTCGAAATCCTCTGGGTATTAAAAAGCACCATCGATACGATGGCCCTGGAAAATAATGTCAATGGTAAGTAACGATTTTTCTGTCGACTCTTGTGAAAATCAGGATTTTAATCTTACAAATATAATTTAGAATTATGAAATGTTAAAAAGAAGAGCAATGAAGAAAGTGAAGTAATGAAGAAATGAAGTAATAAAGTAATGAAGAAATCGTTCAGAGATGCAAATATTTTACGTTACTAATTTTTAAAACTTTCAATTGTATTTCTTAAATAATATTTTTTAAACTCTAATTACATCATAAATTTCATCACACATTTAACTTCTTAAAAATATATATGAGACAATTTTGGTTTCAAGAATATCTTCCGCGACCTTGACGTGTCTTCTACTCCAGATTTTCGCGCGAGACGCCTTAGAGTTTTTTTGCCAATTTTCCCTCGATTTCCAATTGATCCGCGACATATGTAGATAGCATTATGATAACGCAACGTCATACAAGTGCCAACAGGTGCTTATGATTCAACATACGATATTTACATTGGGAGTTGCAGATTAGTGACATTACAATTAAATTCAAATAATATAAATTTAATTGCGTAAGAACAGAGCATTGCGATCGTCATCGAAATTCAGAGTTGCATCAGGATGACATTACATTCAAAGTAACGACCCGCATGTCAGCGCGCCGCGCAAACACATTCTCGTTCTTAAAATAATCTTCTGGATACGCCTTTGAACATACAAAATCGATTTCGTGTCAAGTCAAACGCGGGAAATGCATTCCACAAAATCGAAGAATATTCCGTCTTCGCGAGTATATGGAAAATTTTTTCAATTTAGAAAACTGGTTCTCAAAATTCTCGTTCCTCTGTCGTAGAAATAATTTTCCTACATATAAAAATATATTAGTTCAAACAACCAATTATGCAAGTATCATTTCTGCCCTGGCATATCGGAAGAGAAAGCATTTACGGCTTGATTACTTTAGGTAGGCGACAAATGCCACGTGCAACTCATCACATATTTGTGAAAGGATAGGAGTTGGAAACGTGAAACATGATTCATGGAGTATAATTTCCCCGACGTTGTGAGAACATGTTGCGCGATAAGATGATGAAAAAAAAGTTTAATATTATCGAATTCCACTAATAAAATTAGAAATTTGAAGAAATTAAAAATTTGAAGCTTAATTTTAAGAATATTAGAAACTTTGCTGTAACAAAATATCTAATACTAAAACTACAGAATTACGATGAAGATAATTGCTCTCCATCAATCTTATAGCAGAAAAACATCAGCTGATTATATTATTTATTTTTAGCCACAGGAGAAAACAAAAGGCTCTTTCCGTTTCGATACGTGATGGCCGTAATGGGATCCATCGGCCTCGCCATTCTTTATGGCTTTAAAGTCAATGTCAGCGTGGCTATCGTCGCTATGGTGAACCATACAGCCGTTAAATCATACATCAAATTATCCACGTCGAACGATTCAGAAACTGACAATGCCACGCTAACGAGTACAAACATTTGCCAGTTCGACGATACCTCAAACATCACGACGATCGAGGTGTGATGATATCTTACGTGAGAAAGCGATTCACGCACATGTAGTTCTTATATCATAGCTTCGGCAAAAGGACCCCCCCCCCTTAGCGTTTTAATAAAAAAAGGAAGAAAGAAAAAATATAGCCAACCATATTACATCTTTTCAGGACGGTCCGTTTGAATGGAACGAGCTTATTCAGGGTCTCATTCTATCTTCCTATTTCTGGGGCTACACGGTGTCTATGTTACCGGGTGGAAGATTGGCAGAACTCTGGTCAGCTAAATGGCTGATGAATGGATCGATCCTGTTGAATCTCGCTGCCTCCATACTGACGCCCATCTCCGCGCGTATTCACTATTGGCTCTTCATAGCTATGAGATTTCTTCAGGGGATCGGTGGTGTTAGTAACGACTCTTGTTACATCAACAGATATAATATTCCGATGATTGTAACTTCGAGCGCTTGAATTACAGGGTGTATCATTTCCCGCTATGCACGTGATGATCGCTAAGTGGGCGCCACCGAATGAAAGAAGTGTCATCGCCTCGATCGTGTACGCAGGTAAGAGAAATTACAGAAGGCATCGCCTTTGCGAAGTTCCAGCAATACGTTCCAGAATCTTTCATCGTGAGTCTGTGATTCTTTCGAGGTCTGTAATTACGAGGCGAAAATTGTAACGGTAATCGAGCTTCTTTCTCGATTAAGTTCTAATAAAAACTTAACGTATATATCAGATATATTGGATACCTGGAACTTTTCGAACGTATCGTAAATTTTACCGTCAGAAAAAGATTAAACTGTGGAACTTTTAGGGACCGCACTCGGCACCGTGATTTCCATCTTATTAACCGGCTTGCTAGCCGCGAATCTCGGTTGGGAATCCATTTTCTACATTGAAGGCGCGCTTTCCCTGATTTGGTGCATCCTTTGGTGGCTGATGATAGCGGATTCCCCGGAAAAACAGACGAGATTCATTACTAAAGAGGAGAAGAACTACATCGTCACGTCCTTAGGAGGACATAAGAAGAATATTCCCAAAGTGGTAGGTCCAAAATCGAGAATTAAACGTATTATATTTCTCCATTCTATTTAAAAATTTTCCATATTTTTTCCATCCGCAATTTTTATTGCAGGTTCCATGGCTGCAAGTATTTCGTTCCAAGCCGTTCCTGGCGATTCTGATCACCCATTTCTGCAGCAATTTCGGCTGGTACATGCTGCTCATCGAACTGCCCACCTTTATGAATCAGATTCTAAAGTTCAACATGAGCTCGGTAAGAATTGCTTTAAGATTCGCTACAATGCACATGATTGAACACATTATTAGTTAATTTGCTCGTGCAGAACGCAAGTTTGTCGGCCATCCCGTTTTTGTGCATGTGGCTCTTCACCATGATTCTCAGCAAAGTATTAGCCACTCTGCAGGCGAAAGGTCTGATCACAGTAACAATGTCTAGAAAAATCGGCACTCTCTTTGGTACGTTCAATATCAACAAAAATTTTCAAAAAAGATCGACTTTGAATTAGTTAAAGTATTTGCATTGCATGTAGAAAATATGGCAATGCAAATTTTTGAATATCTTATATAGCTATTTTTATTCTTTAGATGCATTTTTCAATGAAATATAATTTTATATATAACCGTTTACAGCGTCGCTCGTACCCATGCTGTGCTTAATACAAGTGTCGTACATCGGATGTAATCGCACAAAGGCAGTAGTGCTGATGACGATTGCGGTGACTTGTATCGGCGGAATGTACTCTGGTTTCCTGGCAAATCATATAGACATCGCACCGAATTTTGCCGGTAGCCTGGTAGCGATGACAAATTTCGTCGCTACCATACCCGGTTTCGTTGTGCCGATATTCGTGGGACAATTGACTCACGGAAACGTAAGTAATAAGGCAAAAAGATTTCTAGAGTCACAGAGTGGAAAAAGGACAGTTGGACCAAATTACTTCCAAGGAAATAGTCTTTTATTGAAATGATTTTTCTTTACTTCGCTGGTTACGCCGATCAGATCGCCGTATTTTGATTTTGTTTTGTTATTTACAGCAAACCATAGAGGCGTGGAGGATTGTATTCCTCGTAACGATCATTCTATATGTAATCGAGATACTGGTTTACACTATCTTTGGGAGCGGTAACGAACAGCCTTGGAATCAGATTGAAGTACCTGACGAGGAAGCGAACGATCAGACGCTACCCTTGAGGAGGAATAATACAAACTAGAAAATATATCATGGCTTAATTTATGATTAATTATTGATATTTCATCGTAAACAATTTTGTATGTATTTTATATTTTGTGCATTTTTATCGCGGTAGGACAAGTTTATTAATATTTTACAGTTTTACAGTTGCATAAGATTATATAAAAAGTTTATTTTGTTATATATAAAATATCTATTTATTTATTATATAATAAAAAAAGTTTGTAACAACTCTAGGTCTTAAATTATTTGCATGCACTCACCTAGTATTATCGTGTTCGTACTATTTTACAAAAATACATGGGACCCCAATTATTACTGCGCGTAGGAATAGCGATATGGCCGTATTTTAATCCAAAATCTCCAAATCTATAAAGACATCTCAACGGATCCAGTCCTTCGCTCATATCTCTGTCTCAGCAAAGAGTGTCGTTAATAATATAAAATAGCATTAAATAATAATTTATTGTTGCAAATACGAAAGATACTTACTTTACAATCATAATAGAATTAGTTTCCTCCCAGGCCTTTTTCAATGCCATGCCGACGACACCGTCGTTTTGAATTGGACTGAGAGAACAGGTAGAATACACAACCGTTCCGCCAACCGATATTATCTTTAAGGCATTACTGTAACAACCGATTATCTAATAGAAAAGATTAACGAGATACATTTACGATAGTGTCGAATTTCGTACGTTAAAATTTCCGCTTGCAATTCTGGCATTTTTAATCTGTCCTGTATCCTCTGTGGCTTAAAGATATTGTTTTCTTCTGAATGCAAAACGTGTCTGTCTGTGGTACATTGCACATCCACTAAAATCTGCATGGAATAATTAATATAAGAATTTCTGGAAAGTGTCATTTTGTTGTGTATTACCTTATTGAACATATCTTTGTCATCGATACATCTCGCATCTCGCTTTGTCACAAACAATCTTTCGTCCCATTGACCAATGCCGGCTAAATATTGATCTATAACTTTGTAAATCTTGTCCACTCGGGACTTTTGCACGTCATTAGCGACCATGATATTTGGCATAAGTGTCTGAAGAATGGTCAGGGTTTTACCTCCGGGCGCCGCGCACATGTCTAGCACAACGTCGCCAGCCTGCAAATCTAAGGCCAACACCGGCAACACAGAGGCACCATCCAGGAGATAATAATCTATACAATACAATCGTATGTTTATATCGAAATTAGATCCCAGTGAAAGTTAACCAACCTAAGACATCAGTTGATCCTTTCTTCGGGGTTGGAAATTTACTGTTGTTACTTTCCTCAAACGTATAAATGTTGAGATATTGCGGAAATGTTAATATCACTTCCTTCTCGATATTGGCTGAAAAATCCAAGCCCTCTTTGTAATAGCCATAATGTTCCGACTCTAATATCCAGTCTTCCATGCCTGAAAGATATAAACGCATATTAAATTACAATAATGTAATTTCTATATCTGACACTTGTAGAAATTTCCAGATTTTTACGGTATCAGTTACCTTTAATTTTTGTGGCTGGTACAAATTCATATAATCCGCTCAAACCAGCATTGGGATGTACAATTCGATTGTCGTCTATAGCAATTTCATTCAAATTTGGATCAATAGTCTTCATTTCTACAGGCTGCAATCCTTGACTCTTTGCTGCTATATCTTCATCTTCATCATTTGTACTTAGAGATGTAGGCGGTGACGCATAATCTACAGGATAATGCGACTGCACCGCTGACACCTGAGCATCAGAAATCATAGATTCCAATCGACCTCCCGCTTGTTTTTCCTTTCTCTTTTTTTTATTGAATATGTGCGGATTTGCATCGATATGTTCCTTATAGGTTTCATAAATTGTTTTTAGATTCATGGCACCACAGGCCTACAAGAAAGACCAGATGTTAGCCAAAATCATGATATTTTCAATAATCCTTTACCAAGCGAATATACCTCCAACTCCGATTTTATTCTGTCTATGTCGCTGAAGTTGTTCACAACAGCCATATATTTGTGCTCCTTCATCAGTAACGCAGCTCTTATATCTTCCCACGACTTTCCATAGACATTACCATAGAACTCGTCGAAATGTTTTAGCGCCCTGTCCATGTGTGTCTTCTTTTTTTTAATCACAGACTAGGCAAAGAGAAAAGAAAAATTAAACGGACGTTACATTTAAAATCTTACAAATTTAATCTGCACTTGCAATCAAACGGCAAATAGTTATAAAATAAAAATATATATAAAAACAAAATTAAATAAAATTATAACATTCTCTATTATATAAAATTATAAAATTCTATACAATATATTTATTCACAAGATAAAACACAAGATAATAAAAACTATGAAGCAAAGTGCAAGACATTTACCCAGTGATCCGCCTTACGACTGTGCCTGGCAATCTGCATCCTAGCCAGTTCTCTGCTCGCTAGTCTATTAAACAAACGTGCCATTTTTTCGTAGTAAACTTATGTCCTGTTATCCCATTTAAATCAGCGGCTCTCGCCGTGAGGTTTCAACCTAACCACACTTTTACAGGACAAGAAGAAATAAGTGAATAAAACAGACCTAAAGTAACGTAACAACCAATCGTAAACCTGTTCCAACCTGCATCGACCAATCAGATTGTGCCTCATATGCATAGGCGACAAACGATCTAGACTCATCTAGATAATCTTCAGTCCTGGCTTGTTTAATGTGAGTTATGTGAGGCTCGGAGGGAAGATTTTGAGGGCTGTATCGGCGCCTTTATGGTGATCGGGAGCCATTTAACACAGATTCTGTCAGCGCACCTGTATTTTCATGAGCAAGCAATTAACAGGGAGGACTCCATCTCTCAACAGGAGATCGCTCAACAAGATTAATCACATTAATATCAGACAAGGGGCCGCGAAGCCCGACATCTAGATATACTTCGGAGGGCTGTATCGGCGCCTTTACGGTGATCGGGAGCCATTAACAGAAAAGAGAGAGAGAGAGACAGAGAGAGAGCTCGGAGGGAAGGTGAGCGTCAATGAGCGTTGTGTATACTCGTCGTTTGTAATTTTGCGTGATTTCGAGTAATTTGCAGCGTGTGTCGAAATTACGTTAATTGCGTTAACCGCGCATTCCGTGTTACAGCGAAAATAGTACAGTGCGGTGTGCCGAGAGGAAGCCGAAGGATTCGCAGTGTCGAGCAGAGTCCCCTAACCTCTTAGACCACCATGGAGAAGTCGCAGAAGATGCCGAAGGTAGCGAAGGTGAAGAACAAGGCGCCCGCGGAGATACAGATCACCGCGGAGCAGCTGCTGCGCGAGGCGAAGGAGCGCGACCTGGAGATCCTGCCGCCGCCGCCGAAGCAGAAGATCTCGGACCCGCACGAGCTCGCGGACTACCAGCACCGTAAGCGCAAGGCGTTCGAGGACATCATCCGCAAGAACCGCATGATCATTACGAACTGGATGAAGTACGCGCAATGGGAGGAGAGCCAGAAGCAGATACAGCGAGCGAGGTCCATCTACGAGCGGGCGCTCGAGGTGGATCATCGGAACATAGCGCTGTGGCTCAAGTACACCGAGATGGAGATGCGCAATCGGCAGGTGAATCACGCCAGGAATCTCTGGGACAGAGCGGTCACCTTGCTGCCGCGCGCCAATCAGTTCTGGTACAAGTACACTTTTATGGAAGAGACTCTGGAGAACATCGCAGGCGCACGTCAAGTATTCGAGAGATGGATGGAGTGGGAACCAGATGAGCAGGCCTGGCAGACGTACATCAAGTTCGAGCTGCGTTACAAGGAGATCGACCGGGCACGGCAGATCTACGAGCGCTTCGTCATGGTTCATCCTGATGTGAAACACTGGATAAAGTACGCCCGCTTTGAGGAGTCGTACGGATTTATCAAGGGCGCGCGCGCGGTTTACGAGCGCGCCGTTAACTTTTACGGTGACGAGGGTCTGGACGAAAAGCTGTTCCTGGCGTTTGCGAGATTCGAGGAGGGTCAACGGGAGCACGACCGGGCCCGCATAATCTACAAGTACGCGTTGGAGAACATACCGAAGAGCAACACTAAGGAGATCTATAAGGCGTACACGATCCACGAGAAAAAGTACGGCGATCGCTCGGGCATCGAGGACGTGATAGTCAGCAAACGGAAGCATCAATACGAACAGGAGATCAAGGAGAATCCCTCGAATTACGACGCGTGGTTCGATTACCTGAGGTTGGTAGAGTCAGAAGGTAATGTCGACGTGATCCGCGAGACGTACGAGCGAGCGATCGCCAATGTGCCGCCCACTAAGGAGAAGCAATTCTGGCGAAGGTACATCTACTTGTGGATCAAGTATGCTCTCTTTGAGGAACTGGAAGCCAAGGATATCGAACGGTGTCGGCAGGTGTACAAGGTGTGCTTAGAGCTCATACCGCACAAACGTTTCACCTTCTCGAAGATCTGGTTGCTTTACGCGTACTTCGAAATACGACAGAAGGATTTGGTTAAGGCGAGAAAATCATTAGGCCTAGCGCTGGGAATATGCCCGACAGACAAGCTGTATCGGGGCTACATTGACCTCGAGATACAATTGGTAGAGTTTGATCGATGTCGCAAGCTGTATGAGAAGTTCCTCGAGTTCGGACCGGAGAACTGTACTACGTGGATGCGATTCGCCGAACTGGAGACGCGATTGGGCGAGATCGATCGCGCCCGGTCGATATACGAGTTCGCCGTCGCGCGGCCGAGGCTGGACATGCCGGAACTGCTGTGGAAATCATACATCGACTTCGAGATCGCCCAGGGCGAGACGGAGAACGCCCGGCAGCTGTTCGAGCGGTTGCTGGAGCGCACGTTGCACGTCAAGGTCTGGATAGCGTACGCGAAGTTCGAGCTGTTGAATCCGCAACTGGAGGATAACCCCGATAACGTCATCTTGGCGAGACGCATCTTCGAGCGCGGAAACGACGCCCTGAGATCCAACGGCGACACCGAGAGCCGGGTGTTGCTGCTGGAAGCCTGGAAGGACTTTGAGAGCGAGAAAGGCACTCCTGAGGCCCTCGCGAAGATCACAGAGAAGATGCCGCGCAGGGTGAAGAAGAAGAGGCGCGTCGTGGGCGAAGACGGCAGCGACGACGGCTGGGAGGAAGTCTTTGACTTCGTGTTTCCGGAGGACGAGTCGCAGAGGCCAAATCTCAAGTTCCTGGCTTCCGCGAAGGCGTGGAAAAAGCAGAGCGAGCAATCTCTCTAATTAAATTCCACAATAAAAAAAGGAACAAGGGGCATGGGCGCCCTTACAACTTTTTTCAAGGAGGCGCAGAGTTTAAATACACTTAGGGGTACCATTTTTGTAAGGCTCTGCCAAATGAACGTTATTTAATTAATATTTTCAAATAACATTTTTTATAGAAATATTTATGCAGATTTTTATTTTTAAGTGTATAAATTTCAAATAAAAATTATCTGGTTGTCAATCATAAAATCATTCTAAATTGAAAAAATTAAAATCCAGGGGGCATATGCCCCTCCTTGCCCCCCCTTATGGGCGCCCATGACGAGGCGTAACATGTAATAATCGAGACTGACATATAGAGTGTTTATTATTTATACACATATAAACTGTGATATTTTGCTATCGTGAGAAATGCGTTTGTACATCATGTTTTATGTATGTAAATAGCTTCTATATATATTCAATTTAGTCTATGTAAATAAATAAATGTAAAATTTATACATTGTTCGAAGGCTGCTGGTCTTGGTATTAAGTTTAATCAAAATTTCGTTTCGCTTGCTACTTTAGCTAAATGTGTTGCTTCACACGATTCTGTTTCAGATCGATATAAATTTAATCAATTTAAAGATACAGTATTATAGTGCAGAGAATTTTCATTGCAAAAAAAAGTAAAATAATATTAAATACATCAACTAACAGATAGTACATACCGAAAGAGGACCACGCACTAATTATATGAAAAAGTGGCCCCCGTTAAAATCGACCAAAACTATAGAAAAGTGTACTTTGTGTGATCCCGATCAATAGTTCAAATGGGCACGAAAATATGCTAGTTTTTAAGTTACGAGCCCATAAAGGTAATATCGATGGGCATTTTTGTCTAAAAATGGGCTCGTAGCTTAAAAACTAGCATATTTTGAAGGTCGTGCCCATTTGAACTTTTGATCGGCATCACACAAAGTACACTTTTCCATAATTTTGGTCGATTTTAACGGGGCCACTTTTTCATATAATTAGTGCGTGGTCCTTTGATCATGTGCGATTCGTGCGAACGTAGAGACCCTCTAATCAGAGACTGGCCATAAGGGGGCCACTTTTGATTGATCCGCCAGTTTTGTCAGAAACAAGAGAAAGAGATAGAAAAGAGAAAGAGAAAGCAATAGTGAATATCCTTCTCTCTCGCAGGATTTTTACAAAATTGCCTTATGGCCAGTCTCTGATTAGAGCCTCTAATTTAGAGGGTCTCTAGTCTATGGCCGGTATTCATAGTCGATTCTTATATTTAAGACCGTCTTAAGTATTGTCTTGAGATGTCATCAACCAATCACAGAGCCGTATTAGCATCTTAAGACATTACTTGAGACGGTCTTGAAATAAGATTCGACTATGAATACCGGCCTATGCGAACGGAGTTTTTGGCGCCATCGGCAGTACTGCGCGCAAAATAATTTCACTAGTCGCCGCTAGATGGCACCCGCTGTCCGTTCGGCGGCTGAAATTAACATCGCGCGCCGCCGCTAGATGGCGTATGCTGTCCGTCTGCCGCGTCTCGGTGGATCGAACGAAGCTGATTACCGCTCATAGATGACATTGCCGGTAACGTGCGGTACCGCCGCAGCTCGCGGTATTCTCAGCGATGCCGCGTTGCGATTCACCGTTAGCATACTAGCGCGAGGGAGGGAAAGGAGGGCGGGGAGGGACGACGGGAGCACAGGAAGAGAAGGGCGTGAATCGCGCGAGCACGCAGGTAGAGAAGCGGGCGAGCGAATCCATGAGTTACGGTACTACCCGTGCTACCCGCGTCGTTTTTGTTTATCCTTTCGATTCCGCGCCGCGGCTCGTCCCGCCGCGTCGCGACGGAGGCGCCGGCCGCGCGTAATAGCGAGAGCGATTGGCGCATGTATATATATTGTCTGCTCCACTATTCCGCATAATTTGACTACTCTAAAGACCTCCGCACAATCAAAAATATAAGGAACAAGGAATTAAACATAGGGAATTAGGATGTGGAAGAAGGAAGAAGGAAGATTTTTCACAATCAAAAATATAAGGAACAAGGAATTAAACATTAGTGGTGGGCGTTTCTGTTGTTTTTACAAAAACACCAACGAACTGTTTGTTAAAAAATGACAACTGTTTTTAAAAACTGTTGTAAAAAAAACAGGTTAAAAAACAAAAAATCGGGGCACATTCAAAACGCATGCAACCTTCTAATTATTCGTGCGCCATGATTGTTGGTTATTCGAGAAACGGCAAATCAGCATTACCTACATATCAACAGTCATGACGCACGAATATAGTTAAAATGTTAAAAGGTTGCACGCGTTCTGAATGTAAAATAACTTAAAGAAAAAATTTTTGGTTTACTTAAAATTATATAGGAACTCTAGACTGATCCAACTGTTTATGGTCCAGTTCCACAATCTCCAGTTAACTTAACCGGCTGGTTATTCCATTGGAATTGATCAATCGCATTTGTCGTTAAGCAAAATTAACAAATGCGATTGGTCAATTCCAATGGAATAACCGGCCGGTTAAGTTAACTGGAGATTGTGGAACTGGGCCTTATGGCCATTTCTACCAATGCAGATTAACTTTAATCTCAGTTTAACTTACTCTTTATCTTTTTCTAATTCTTAGAACTAGAAAAAGATGAAGAGTGAATTAAACTGAGATTAAAGTTAATCTGCATTGGTAGAAATGGACATTAGTCTGTTTGGAAAAACAGTTCGTTCGTTGTTTGCTGGAAGACAGTTTTTTCAAACAGTTCGGCGTTTTTGTACTCATCACTATTAAACATAGGGAATTGGGATGTGGAAGAAGGAAGAGGGAAGATTTTTCCTTCCTTCTTCCACATACCAATTTCCTATGTTTAATTCCTTGTTCCTTATATTTTTGATTGTGCGGGGGCCTTTACGCGCCCCGATGTCCCCGATAGTTATCGGGGACGGTCCGACGGATCGGACGTAACATCGCGATACAGATTGCGGATTAGCGGTATCCCCGCGTCGCGTTGGTCCCCGCGAATCGCCGAATTTAGGACGCCGATGAACGGGGGTGGGCGGGAGGGGGAGGGAGCGTAGCGGGAACAGGAACAAGGTGGTTGCCCCCAAGGAGCTCGAAAGTAGGGGCCCGCCATACGAAAAGCAAACTCCGTGTACCTAGTTAGATCAGGTCGTTCACACCTGCGCACCGCGAGACACCACAATCCCGTCAACCGCCATTCATTATCCAACAAAACGCGCCTTAAGATCTTCCCTTATCGGACTACCTCGAAAAAGTCTATAAATAGCACGAATGACTCTCGAGTTTCTATTACAAGATTTCCCCGCCTTCCTACTCCCTAGCCGTCCCTTTCCTCCTTGTCTGCCCTTTCCTCCCTCCTCCCCCCCGTCCGACCCTTCACCGCCGATCTCTCTTGGTTCCAAATGGACTTCCAACCGCGCGGTCGCCTATCGTGACGTGCCAGGAAACAGAACAGGTAAATACGCCATCCGCGCGTTATCAAACGTCGACGCGACGAGGAAGCGACGTATTTGTCGCGACATGGTTCGCGCGCGCGGGCGAGCGAGCGCGCGGGACGCAAGGGTTAGGGGGGGCATGGGGCGGAGGGGGTGCGCGGAGCGAGCTGCCGAGGCCACATCCGAGTCTCCCTCCCGAGCGCGGTGGCGAGCGGGCGGGCGAGAGCGGGCGCGCGGCATGTGAAACGTGGCTGTTTCGAAAGTCCCTGCGCGTTAGCGCGCCTATTTTAGACGCGCGGGGCGCTTTGTCGAGACGCGTCGAGTCGTCGCGCGAGAGATCGGAGTCCCGGTTTCTGTGCGTCGCGCCGCCGCCGCGCCGCGCCGAGGCGAGGGTTGCTGTACGCACGAATCGAGAACGCCGGGGATCGCCGTGGTACCGGCGACGCGTCCTCCCGCTGGAGGATCCGCGGGATTCAGACTAGGGCTGCGGTCCATTTGACGTTAGAAATGCTTCTCGAAGCCGTTCTTCCTCTCCTTCCTTTTAACAAAGAGAGAAAGAACGCTTCGAAGCATTTGTAACATCAAGTGGAGTCTAGAGCTAGACATCGAAGATTTATTTCGCGGATCGAGAAACGAAGTCAAGTACCTCGCACTTCGTCAAGTAGCTTCGGATATCTGTATCGAGATTTGCGGGGCCACAATCCCGATCTCTCTTTCTCTCTTTTCTTTTTCTTTCTCTCGCGACTTTCTTCTCAACTCTTCGCTTGACCGAACCGATAACCCCGTAACCCTCGAAACGACAGCCAGCGGTGAGAGTCTTCGCTAGACTCACCGACGACGGGAGGAGCGAGACGAGAGCGTCGTGGTTCCCCGCCTTCTCGAGAGGAGGAGGACGATTTCGCCACCGTCGGCACGAAGACAAACGGGGTACGCCGGCACCCCGTCGTCGACACGCGAGACGTGTGCGTGCGACTTCCCTGAACCCTTCCCCTCGCCCCCCTTCACCCCGTCCCAACGATGAGTCTCGACGACCCGAATCGCTCGACGGCGAAGCTGGTTTCGTGGATCTCTTCATGAGAGGCACGTCGTGCGCGATTTGTCGAGGGAGAGAGATAGGAGGAAGGGTGGAGGGGGGAGGGCACGGGGTGTGACGGGACTCGGGGGGTTCGTAAAGGCAATGCACTGTAAGGAGCTCACAACGACCATACCCTCCCTTTCTCCTTCTTGCCTCCCCCCCTTCTCTCTTTCTGACTTCTCGCTATCTTTCTCTCTCTCTCTCTCTCTCTCTCTCTCTCTCTCTCTCTCTCTCTCTCTCTCTCTCCTCTCGTCGCGCGACTTTCTCTCTGTCCCGCTCTTTGACTCTTCGTCTCTTCATCTCGTTCTCGTCGCGCCTCTTCCCTCCTTTCTCTTCCGTCTGTCTTTCTCTCTCGGTGCCCTCTTTCCTGCCCTCCTCCTCCTGCTCACTCTATCTTTCTCTTCCTCATTCTATGACTTCTCGTCGGTCCCTCTCGCTTTATCACTGCCACCTCTCTCTTCTTCTCTTTCCGCACCTATCTGTCTATCCTTCGGTCGTTCTGCCCCCCCCCCTCCCGCCCTCCTATCTCTTCCTTTCTCTGCCGCCCTCTCGCTCGAGGAGGGCGCGTTGGGGCGCGCTCGCTACTTGTGCATCACTCGTGAACAACCGTCCCGACTCGAGCCGATCTTCGACTCGAGGGATCTCTCTCGCTCGGATGATCCAAGGCTCTTTTTTTTTCTCCTCAAGTCGATTTCTTTAGCCGCGATTTTAAAGTCGGGGAACGGGATCGACCGATACGCCGATACGCTTTTAGAGCATCCCGCGTGCACTTAAAATTAAGGTCAAGCGAGCCGCTCTCGAGGGGCTGACGAGATTAAATGCTCTTTATCGCCAGAGAATCACCGTGCCGCGTTTCGTCTAGCACGAAACGCGGCGCCGCAGTTATCGGTCGCTCGATCCAAATTCGTAATCGAAAGTGTCGTGAATCCGCCGAGATTCAGGTCGGCAGACGAGAGAGTATGCACACGCGGGTGCACGCGGGGCGGGATGTCCGGGGCCAAAGGACTCGGAAGTTACGACATCCGGCGCACAATACCGCTTCCTGTCACTCGCGACCTTTGATCTCCGCGTGTCCCACGTGCGACGCCACCTCGTTCGCATGTACAATAACTTCGTACGAGGCGCCGCGAATCCCGTGGCGATCGATGCGTGAAAGAGGGAAACGGAATTGCGATAATCGGACGAAAGAGACGTGTGTGAATACATAACTTACGCAAGTCTTGAAAATTCAGAAGCAGCTTCACGCGAGCGAGACGTTACATACATCCAGACGGATAGGAAACAACGGAATGACACCTTTTGCGGGATTTTTTTCCACGATTGTCGCTCCGCTTCCGAATAACGGTGTTAAATCGAATAAACACCGGTACATAGAAAACGATCGGGAGGGGGTTTATCCTCATTGATCTCGAAAGTCTCGAGGCTTTTCACGCCCGCGGCGGCGAGGACTTTCCACGCGCGCCGCGCTGCTCCGATTTCAAAGGCGTCGACAATGGTTGATTGATTCCTTTGGATCGTCACGCGCGGTTCGCCGGAGAAAGGTTCGGCGAAAGGATCGGGGGTCCTGGGGCCCCCTTATTTACCGTTGCCGGTAGGGCCCAATCCTGGGCACGTCACGTGCCGTGCCATGCCATGCCATGCCGAGACGAGCCGAGAGTTGCGTACATACATTGCCGCTGTGCGACGTCGACGGGGTCGTTGAACGAGCCAGGGGGTACTCACGACGAGGACGACAGTAACGACCGACCGAGCGAGCGAGCGCCAACCCACTTGTGCCGACCCTGGACGCGAGTCACGTGCATACGTGTACATGCAGAGCCCGGCAATAATGCGACCCGGAGGGTGTGACCCGTTCCACATGTCCGACTCTCTCGCTCTTTCTCTTCCTCTCTCCCTCTGTCCTTCTTCGCGCTAGTTGAAACTTGGATCAACTCGAAGAATACAAACGAGAAGGATTAAATCCCCCAAATTGATACGTCTCGCGTACAGAACGCTGGTATATCTCCAGCTAGACTCATCCTAACTTCGGGATTCCCGTATCACGATATCCATCCAGGTTGAAAATGATGTACAACGAAAGATCGAAATGTTCGTGCTTTCGGTTTTCGAGTGATTTAAACCTCATCGCTTCTTTTTTATTGCAATTTAAGATTAGCTCACCGAGAGAAATTCATGAGTTCTCAAATAATCCGAGACGAAGAGAAGAATGATACTTTGATGGTGAAGTTGATACCTCATCGTGAAAGCGGCACCCTATCCGATTTTCGGGTAAAAACACGTCTTCCTCGGCCGTTCCTCGTTCTCTTCCTCGTTTTTCGAATACCCGGAGTTATTCTCTGCATCTCGCTTCTCTCGCTCTCTCTTTCTCTCTCCTCTCGACGATATACGAGGACGAAAGTAGGTAGGTAGGTAGGTAGGTGGGCAGACGGAAGTCAGTTTAACGGTATCACCCGAGAGAGCTCAGTCCGTCTTCGATCCTTGCCGCGTGGAATGGGGTTCGACGAAATTCTGAGATCTCTCGTGCGATGCTGCGTACTCTTCCTCAGGGAGTATCACACCCTACAAAAGCGAAAGATCGCAGTCTGATACGCTTTCGGAATGATCATCATTAACCCTTCTTCCTTTTCTTCTTTATTGAATACTCGTCTCTAGTTGCGATAGTACCATGCTTTTCGAAACATTTTAATTCTTTCAATTCCTTAGCTCTTTAATCAACCTCTTATAAACTGAGTCATGTATCATAAACCCTAACATAGTTCATCGCTGGTCAATTTAATATTCTTCGCGGTAGCATGAGAAGCACCACTAAAAATCCGAGAGCAGTCGTTGGTAACTGATTACGCGCCGACAACTGCATTCATGCTCCCATTGGCTATCCTCTCTACCATTGTGATTACATCAAAGAGCCTGTTTTCATTTTAATCATTATTCTTCGTTTATCTCTATTTGACGTCCTCTCTTCTTCTTCCTCTTTCTTCTATTACCCGGATTTGGATCGCGCAGCAGACGAGCCCTTTATTAAGATTCCTCCGCGGAGAGGTCAGTTGACTTTCGAGGGGGCGATTGTGCCCCCATCCGGACGGGGTTGTCGGGGAACAATGATCGTCGGGAAGGAGGACGTTGACCCTTACGGCGCTCCCACACCGCATTACGTCAGATCGAGTCCGCCACGTGCCTGTCTCGTCCTCTCGGTGTTTTACGGGCACTTCAAGCATGGGGTTGCACCTTGCAGAGGTATCATCTCCGGTATTCGAACTTCTTCGAGAACGGCAAAGAGCAGAGGAAAGAAAATATACGCGGTATTCTTGCGAGTTTTACTCGTGCCCGCAATCTATTATCTTTCATTGCATCGTAGGATCCACATATATGCGTTATTAAATTCGAAAATGCGATTGGAGGCCATTGGGCGTTTTAAATGTTCGATGCCTAGGTCCTTCGGATGAAGTTCCTCGGATTATAAGAACCGTTAAATTCGGCATGCCTGGCATCCGAGACGCAACGATTTAAACGCGTCATTTAAACATGATACGTATCAAGGAACCATCACTTTTATTTAAAGACGTCTAAGGGTGATAATAGGAAGATAAGTGCGCGTCTCCGTATCGCCGCGTTATCGCACGATGAAAATCCAAATATAAGCTTCTTATCGTTTTTTATTTTCCAGAGTATTCTCATCTACATCGGATTTTTCCAAACATTTATTTTTAAAAATTTATTAAAAAATTATATACGAGTATGTGCAAATTGTATATAGATATTATTAAATAAAATATCGCCTGCCACATTGTCGACAAAAAAATATTTAGCGGAATGTGCGTTTTGTGTTGAAGTACACACGTGCCGATTAGAAGTCATTTCCGAGTCGGACTCGATCACTTTCGATTTCTTTCTCTCTTTCTTTTCCTCTTGAAGAAAGTATCCACGTAATTACGGGGTTCCGCACTATTATTCGGTGGATCAAGGGAAACGCCATGGAGGCACAGCTGCGGCAACCTGTTGCAACCACCCCGAACACTGGGCCGTAGCCAGCGGGAGGCGTCTGACTGGTCCGAAACCGGGAGGGAAGCTGGGCGAGTTCGCTTCGCGATGGACCGAATAGCGAACCGGATAGCGAATAATGAGCGCGTGCTCCCTCGGCAAATTCGCGCAGGTGCGGTTTGACGGGAACATGGTAGTCTCGCACATCCCATTTCGTGAAAAAGCTCTCGGACACGGCACGATAAACCTAGCAATTTCCATAATGGAACTGTTTCAAAGTTCTCGCGAGATAAATCCGACCAAAAAGTCATCCAAGTTCATCCAAGTTACACACCGGTGCTTTGTTGCACTTGTTTCCTTGCCTGCAATTTTATACTCTGTACTATACTTATACGAGTACTGTACTCGTTCAGCTTTGCGGGGGTGAACATCCCCGATAGATTCGATTAGCCGGGATAATTCTGTGATCTGATAATCCCCATGCCGGCGGGTCGCTCTCTTTGAATCAAGGTGGAATGGACTGCGTTACCTGTCTACCTGGCGACCCGACGAGCCGCAGAGGGATGAAAGGGAGAGACGGTGCGGGGAAAAGAGAGAAGAATGAGAGAGGAGGAGGAGGGGGGGGACATGAACAAAGGGCGTATTCACGCGTCAAAAGTCACCACAGCGTGACGGTAGGGTGGTCCATGAAGAGAAACCTGTGGGACCTACTTCGGCATTTCAGCGCCACGAGCACTTGTCGCACGGCTGGGTTGTTTGCTCGCCCGACAAAATGGCGACGCTCTTTTCAGGGATTGCTATACGTGACTATATACCGTATCAGCGACGTTTGAATTCTGTGATTATCGAAATATTCGATTACATTCGAAAATAACGAACGGATTCGGTGCGGCAGCGATGTAACGCTGAAATTACTCGAGTTACTGGGATCCTTCTTATCTGATTTCTTATTTTTAATTATTGATTATTGACAAAGCGATAACGGCAAAGCGACGATATGATATCTACGGTAGCCGCATGACTAATTGGATTCCGATCTAGGACTAATATATGTTTCGGGCAATCGGAAAATACCGAGCCTACATTGCGTTGCCGTTGTACGCGAGCGGCGTACGCGACGCTTCTTTTTTTTCTTTATCAGACTCTCGTCCGTGAGCGGCTCGGTCGAAAAGTCAACGCGTTTACGGCTGGGCCTTTCGAAATACCAAAAAGGCAGGGCGTTCGGAGGAACGCGTGCGAGAAAAAGTCGGCTCTTTAGTAGGTCAACGCCGATGTTGTTCCTTCCCTTCGTCAGGATTACGTCACCCGTGTGCCTTCCCCACCTCCCCTGCCCCCACCGACTCGCGCCCGCACGCCAACGCTCGTTCGCTCGCTCGCTCGCTCGCTGGTACACGTGAAGATATGCCGTGTGTGCGCACATGTGCGCGTAATGCGTACACGCGTGTCCGTCTACTAGGTTTACACGCACGTACGCACGTACACGGTGCGCGTAAGTGTGTGGGTGATACAGCGTGCGCACTTGACCACCCACCCGTCCACCCACTTAGGAAACTAGGAGTCGTTTTATCACGTCAGGTATAGCGGCCGATCTTCGCCGGAGTTGTTCTTTGGAAGAGGGGAATCTTTACGGTCGCGAACTTCGTGACTTCGCCGGGAGACCCCTTCGGAAAGGAGGAATGTCACGTAGTGACTTCGCTCGCGCGACGTAAACAGCTCTTTCTTCCAATTTTTTTCGCAGGTTTCTTTGTCGCATCTGAAGCGGTGTGTACAATGAGATTTTAAGGTGCAGGACCAAAGCATGTCGACCAATCACAATCGAGCAATCTAAAAGTAAGACCGCAATTTTGATTGTGATTGGTCGATATGCTCTTAAAATCTCATTGTAAACACCGCTTGACTCGTGCAATTTTAGCAGGTTGTGAATTTTCGAGTTTAATATAAAAATTGAAAAAGGCAACCGGAGGAAGGAATATTTCCGCACGTCACTTCGGGATCGGTGAGCTTACGAGGGGTTTACGAGCGTGTACACGACTATCGCGTTAGAGGGAGGTGACGGGAGGAGGGAGGAAAGGCTATGCGGGTCGGGGTCGAGTCATGCATATCGATGTCGACGTGCATGAATTTTTCATACTCTCCTACGATTTTGAAAGCCGCTCGCTCGCTCGTAAATCCATAAGCCCGCCACTTGGCCGCGAACATGATGCTGGGAAGAAGTCGCCGATGTGTAATACTCGATTCAACCTTATGTAAAATTAAAGATGAAATTTTCTGTTTAACATAAGAATGTGGGGTCTAGGTGTCAGATAAAAAGAAATAGAAAGTCAAGGATTTATAAATGATGAATTTTAAAATTTTTAATTAATTTCAGAAGTAAACTTCATTTTTACAGATGTATAAATGGGGGAAGTAGAAATTAATAATTCGACACGCATGAATTGGATAAATTACACTATCTCCAAGGAATCAGAAACATCTAGGAATTGGTTATATAAATTTTATTTAAAATCTAATTTAGTGGAAATTGATAATTAAGGATCAAAGGGACATCTTAACAATAAGTTTGAGCGGAAATCCGGGAGTACTCCGGAATACTCCGTCTAGAGTCTACGACGGGGTTAACGCTTGAGAGATACCGCCTACGTGGTGCGTCCTCTCCACCGATCGCAGTCAGCACGGTGTCGTCCATTGATAGTTTCCCGATAGAGAAAAAAAATGCGCTCGCTCGTGGGGCTCGCGCCACGCAAGAGAAAATGGAAAGGAGAATGAAAGGAGACGTTGGCGGAAAAGGTGGCGGAAGGGTGGGGGGGGAGGAGAAGCGCGGTGCGAAGGGGAACGAGGGGGGGGCGGCGAACGAGGGAAGCGAGGAGTGAAAGATATTGGTAATCGAGGAATCCGGGAACTCAGAACCGTTCGAACGGTTGCCGCTGCCGCAGACGCAAGGTCGTTGTCCTTGGGGGATCAACGACCCCTCGACGAGAGGGTGTCATGGTGGGGGTATCGTGTTCGTTCGCGCTCGCCTCCCCGACGCCGCCGCCGACGTCTGGACATAAGGGCGCCCCCAGGTTGTGCTGTGTTAAAGTCGGGGTTAGAGTCAGCCGATAGAGCCGCCACGGTGGTCTGAGTTAACGATTAACCCCGGCTCGGCCGCTCTTCTTCGTTCCCCTGCAGATTTCCAGTATCACGCGGAGTACGGAAATGTACATTCAGTTCAGCGTATCAGCAGTTAATTAATAGAGAGTTAACACTGTTTTCTAGATTTTGATACGATTCGGAGTATACAGGAAGGGAGATAGACTTGGGACAACATTAACGTATATATGTATTGGAAATATTAGAAGGTCATCAGAGATTACAGCTCTCCGATAGAGACTTCTAGGTTCCGTTAAAGATTTCTGATAATTTTCGAAGTTTTTCGCAAGAGTGTTTGCCCTGCCCTAGTAGCGACAAGCGAATGGTACTTGTCTAACTGGCATTTTATCCCAAATCTGTAAGAGGGACTTTAAAATAACTTCTGTTGTGCGCGTAAGAATTTAAATGTCAGTAGATAGTATCAGTAGAAAGAGACGAGACTTGTGGAACGCGCTTTAAAGCGCCGTCGGGTGCGATTGGCCCTTAGAGATCAGGAATAAGGATACGATCGGTTACGTACACTAAACAGAAGGGGCAGGGGGAGGGGGGGGGGTAGAGAAAAAGAGTTAAAAGGCAGCTTAAGGGGATAGAAAGTCCGGGTGGTACGAAGGGACCGAGGAAGGAGAGAGAGGGACCAAAGGAGGGTTGGAAAGTTTTATCTTCGGACCAGAGAATACGGCGTAACCACCTGTTGGGGTGGCAGCGGCGGCTCGGCTCTTCTTCGTGACTGTTTATTTTCGGCCGCGAGTTAATTTCGAATATCCTGCGGCCTTTCTCGGCGGCTTGATAGCGTGCGCCGGAATGTAAGCCCTCTCGCAGAAGGGGGCGGGACAGGGCAGGAGGGGTGATGAAGTACAAATAGCGAGTACAGGATACACGCAAGACGATCAGCGCGGGTACAGAGCGTTCCAGAAAGTTACGTCGTCTCCCAGCTCGATTTCGACGAATTTCAAGAAGCCCCTGTATAGAAGAGGCGCTATATCGCCAAGTGAATAGAATAATTTAAATATTAACAATACAATGGGAGAAAGAGATGTCATCCTGATTCAAATCAGGATGCTCCGACGGGGGAGAGGTCGCGGGTCGGTATCGTCTCGATTCAATCACGTACAGAATGGAATCCCCGCTACGTCGACGCCGCGTTCCGCGCGAGAGGAGCGCGCGGGGCGGTTCGCCGACGTCCTTTCGCGCTCTCGCCGGAAGGACTCGCCGGTGTTACGCTCGACGAAGGCGCGTGAGAGCGCAGGACGACGAGCGAGCAGGGGGAGAACGGGCGTGGATCCTGAGCTGGACACGGAACGCGGTGCGCAGAGCGGAGCGGAGCGGAGCAGAGCAGAGCAGAGCAGGGCAGGCCAGGCCAGGGAGCAATGTCCCTTCGGAGTCATCCCCTTCCTCGCTATCGCGCGTATACTCGCGACGCGAGGTATGCACGCCGTTACTCGCCTCCGCGCGCGCGCTCTCTGTCTCTCTCTCTCTCTCTCTCTCTCTCTCTCTTTCTCTTTCTCTTTCTCGACGCGGCGCTTGCTCGCTTTTTATGGAAGAGCCGTAAGCCGGGATCTTCCACGAGAGACTTTCCCGAGAGAGAAAGAGAGAGAGAGAGAGAGAGAGTTTCCCGCCGCTACGACTAATCTTTCCACCCCGCGCCGACGATCGCGCACGTGTACGGAAACGGGCCAGTTGGAGATTTTCGTTGTAAGTCGTGGTTAATTAGGGGAGATAATTAGCAGAAGATTACAATAATAGGATTATGTAATGTAATTATATTTTCTCGAAGAGAAAGAACATATAATGTTAATATTGTTTGTTAATTTTTTTAGCAATGAGTAGTTAATGGTTTTCTGGTATTTCCCTGTGAACAATCTTTTTACGATTGTTCCCTTTTTTTTTTATTCGGGCTGAGTCATCCGCGACGCGAGATCGCGTCGAGTGACGATTGCGTGATCCGCAGGAACGAGCGAAACGAAATGAAAGGAGAGCCGACGCGCCGTTTCCTTCTGCAGTCGCGGTTTCTCGGAATATCCTTTGCGGTCGAGACGGTACGGATAAGGATATCTGGCGTATGAGGCAACGCGCGCAGCGCCTTCGAATCGTTGGGCCAGGAAACTCGGCGGGAACTGGTATCTCTCGTCCTTTCTATTCGCCGCGACCTCAAAACCCTGCGTTGACCTTAGAAGGGCCGCGCGGTGCTGGCACCGTCGCGAGTGCTACCAGCCAGCCGAAAAAGAAAAAAAAATATATATATCGTTCACGCCTCTTCGGGGTGTAGCCGAGCCTGATAAGATAGCCGCGTGTCTGTATACGCGGCGTGGCGTTAAGGCAAATTTACACGGTCCGCTCTGATTCATCCAAGCCGAATGCTTTCGACGAAGGGGTTTTTGTTTCGAGCGGGTATCGGCATTATTCATGGAAGTAATCGAGGGAATCCGTCGATCGGAATTTTCCGATCGTCGTTATTTGAGACTACAAAAATATGGAATCCAAACGGAAGGGAGACACGATTAGATCATCTGAAGAATTCAGATTGCATTATCAGAGCGATTTATTTAGGGTGACTTCGACCAAACACCGATTAACTTAATGTTTAATTTACCAGACAATTTATCCGTATTAAATTTTTGTTTAACTAATTTGTTTAATTAATTTTTGTTTTGTGAAAAAAAGATTAGGTCAGAAATAACGAATTTTATAGTTAGAAATTTTGTTTTTAGCAATTTTGCTGCACTATATGTTTTTCTATGGAAAACATAGTAAAAATAATTTATAATTCCAGCAAGGGTCCACGGCTACTGCCATACATAGTAATTTTTAATACAAAATTTTCTCCGCGTGGTTGAATTAATCGGTTCGATCGAAATCGCCCTTATGTTCATTTCTATCAATGTAGATTAAGAATTAGAAAAAGATAAAGAGTTATAGTTAAACCGAGATTAGAGTTAATCTAATACATCGATAGAAATAGACGTTAGGGAGCTGCGGACGGCTTCCGATATGCAGATCTCCGCGTTTAATTGCCCCGCATGATGTCATTGACACTCTGTGTCGTCGAGAGATCGGCGATTGGATCGCTGGTCGATCCGAGGAGAATTCAAACACGGCACAGTAAAGAGGTTAAGACGACACTTAACCCCCCCGGTCGCATATGGTTCCCAGTTGGAACGAACGGCACTGGCGGCGTGTCGTAACACACGAACCTTATGTGTACACTAATTAGGACCATTGAGGAGGAAGACGGAGAGAAGACATTCGATATATAGGACGCCACCCGTTAGCTCGTCGCCGGCGGCACGCGGTTGCGCGACGCATTAACATTTAACATTAACACTAACCCGTTCCCCCTACTAGCCTCCTCGTGTTTCCCCCCTCTACTAGTTTCTATCTCCTATCCTCTCCGTTACGATGATTGATATCGTTTTCACAATATCAGTCAAGTTCTCTCTCGAAGTCGGAAATCTGTGCGATATCCGTTCCTCGTTTCAAAATGAAAATTTAACTTGGGAAGAAAACACTTTGTCTTTATTTGATATATTTTTATTTCGACGTTCTGCGCAATCGATATTCTACATACTGATTTTTATATATTTACATATTTCATGAGAATGCAGATCATCCCCCCCTTCTCTCTTTCACTCTCTCTTCCTCTAGTCTCACTATCGTTTGCGCATCGCCACGGCTCGTTGATTTTCCGGAAATGTATCCGAACACTCTCTGGTACAATCGTGCGTTTGTCACGAGGTGCTCCACCCTCGGCGACCCGATCGCCGGGGCCCCCACCTCGACCCGCGAGCCTAATCCCGATTTGCGAACAAGTGTAAATTCGCCTAGCCGTGAATACGCAGCTCGTTTCCGTATGAATGCGACACTGCTGGATAGCTCGTGAAAACACTCGACAGCCCTCGCGTTCGCCACTGCGTCTGATTCTTTAGCTGGAAAGAAGTATTGCCCTTTCACACCGCGGCTCTTGTCACTTCACAAGAGATTCGTTATTTATTTCGTTTCTCGAAATAACACATTTCACACTTTCGCTTGTGTCTTCACTAGGGTTCCGGAGCATGGAAAAATTTCCGGTAAAATTGGAAAAATTTCCTTTGTATTTTTTTCCAAAAAAAATGTGGAAAAATATTTAATTTTTTATTGCTGTATGTTTTGCTTCAAATCCGTTAAAAATCTTATAGAGAAGAATCTTGTAGAAAACTAACGTCCTTCTTCATGTTGACATGAACTACATATCACATGCTGTAATATTATTGTTTATTGTATATTGTGTTACTTAAGTTACTTTTGAATTTTGATGAAATACCGAGGGGCTTTGTCAGAAAGAAAAAGTCATGTCATATATTCATATCTATCCATAATGCCTCCACAATCTTCTCTGTACTCAAAAATTTAAAACATCAGCTTCTCAGGTCACATAGGTGATAACAAACATGATGTCTGGTTACTGGTACTACTGGTACAGTTACTCTACTAGGACTTTACATGCTGGACGATTCGTAAGAAAGTGAAAAATCTTTCTACAGCTTTAGAAAGGTCAATTAAAGGCAAAATAACAAAAAAAGTATTTTTCCATTCTTTCCAATTTTTTCAGAAAAATATGAAAAATTTCACGAAAATTTTTCAAAAAAATATTTTTCCGGAAAATTTCGAACCCTACGCTGAAAAAAAAAATTTGTTCAAAAACTAAAATATTTAGTCCGATACGTTCAACTAAAACATTTGTTGATTTAACTGAACATTGGTTGAATTAAAAGGGTATAGTTCAGTTTTTAATCAATAATTAGTTAATTCAACTAATGTTCAGTTAAACTAACTAATGTTTTAGTTGAACGTATCGGACTAAATATTTTAGTTTTTCAACAAATTTTTTTTCTCGGTGTAGTCTTCACACGCGCACACGTGTGTTGCGTGACATAGAGATACTGTCGCTAGATACTATCGCGGTCTTTTCTATGCTATTTTAACGAGAGTCATTTTGAATTGTCATTAAGAGTCGAGAGTCATCAAGAATTGTCTTAGCAACTGAGAGAGGCAGAGACGAGACGAGAGGATTTTCGGATAAAATTTCCGATACCCTGGGCGAAGGCGGCATATGAAGGCGGAAGGCGATTGGGAGAGAGGCGTAAAATGTTTTGCGCAATTATCGCGGATCACAAAAAGTGACTGATCTACCCTCCGGAATAAATTGGCCGTGTTTTTCGAATGCCGGTCGGAAACGCGGAGGCGCGTTTCGAAGTACGAAAGGATCGTTCCCGTGGCGCGCATATAACGGGGAGCCGCGCTGGAAGGCAAGGAGCCGGGCAAGGCAAAGCAAGACAAGGCCTGGCAAGACACGAGAGAGGCTTGGCTCTTTCTCTCTCTCTCTCTCTCTCTTTCTTTCTCTTTCTTCCGAGTCCGAGGCGAAGTCGCGTCGGCAGTCGCCACGGCCGTTTCTCAACCCTTTCGCGGTTACGTCACGTTAAAAAAGCTATTTGGGGTCAACACCCCGCGCTGCAGCGACACGTGTAGTACTCCTTGGATCCCTCCGTTCCCCCGCCCGCTCCGCCGCGGCCCACCACCCCGCGGTAACGCGAAGACAGCCCTCTCTCCCTTCTACTCCTCCGCGCGCGCAAGCAATGACGCCATTGCTGTCACTTCCCTCCCCTCCCCCCGTCTTGCTCGCCTACTTTAAGCGTTCCTTCTACTCTCGCCAAGGTTTCTAAGCTTCCTAGACGCGTCAGGGCCAGGATCCCGATTCTACGGGCGCACGAAGCACCGGGCGCCAAAGATCGCTGATAGGGTTGTTGCCAAACTGTATGGTAGAAAGCGTCATGCACTTTCGTCATTAAACATTCTCGATTATATATACACACAAAATACATATATATTTTTTAAAAATGTATACTTTGTACAATAAAGGGAGAAATGGGAAAACAAAATTAAACGTAATATCGAAACATTAACCCTTAAGAAAAAATAATCATTATGGTCAAGAGTTTGTGCAATATACAGCAAAAGCCTTGCGACAGAGGAAGCGTTCGACGGAGAGAGAGAGAGAGAGAGAGAGAGAGAGAGAGAGAGAGAGAGAGAGAGAGAGAGAGAGAGAGAGAGAGA
>NJRL01002016.1:9725-22714 GCA_003063815.1 Aphaenogaster rudis
TGTTTTGGAAAGCCCTCGAGATAAGCTACAAGAATATGCAATAAAAAGTCGGCGGTTCCATTTAAAAAATTGAAGGTGACCTTCACGTGACCTTCAAGCAACTATTCAAGGTCAAACTAATGACATCATCTTATGTACCCCTCGAAACCGTATAACTTTTGTCTGAAACATTTTTGCTGAAAATGCTTCGTTGAAGAATTATCGAGGTGCGTTTTTTAAAATGGGATATCCTGTATAGAAGAATGGTATAACATTGCACTGGTGACTATTCAACCATTATACTGTATGACTGTTCCAATAATGATAAAATCTGTATTAAAGATAAATGGTAGGCTAATCTCTTATTAATAAAAAGTAGTATATTTCCTAGTAATAATGTATTTCCTAGATCCTAGACACCATTATTCACATTATTTTGTCTATCTCCTATATATGTTGAAGTCTAATAAATTATATATATTATGTCAGACTCGCCTCCGTTACTTCTCGGCCGCTGTTTATGTCTCGGTGGACGATACGCCAAGATAATGCCACCAGAAGTAAGTTCCCGATTTCTGGAAGCGACGGTTAATGGCTTACAGGAAAATCAACCACCTTGCATACGCATCAGTGCCGTTAAGGCGATCTATTGGTTCAGTGAGGCGTCGACTGGGAAGGATCCTATCGTCAACATAATACGTTGCCATATGCCCAACATTTTTCAAGGATTGTTCAATCTAGTTAGTCATCCCAACACAGACATTGTGACCTTAGTCATGGAAACGTTCCAAATGCTAATCTGGGTAATAGTGACGCTCTCCTATTGTATATACATTTTTATTGCGATGTATTTTTTCTGTTATTTAAGTTATTCGAATGTTATTTGTTTTTATAGCAACATAAAGAATTTACAGCATCAGTGGAAAACAAGATTTGTCCTTTGACAATTGCAGTGTTTATAAAGTTTCATAGCGACCCGGCGATCTTAGATATATGCCAGGACATATTCAAGGATTTGACACAGAATCAGAGTTGCATCGAGCCGTTGCAAACTCGTATAATACCAACTCTAACGAGCATGATGGCAATAACTCCTATGAATAAATCAAAGGATGGTATGCTCTTTTTTTTTCTTTCCTTCGTTAAATTTAATCGTTTTAACTGGGCCGTTATCGTTAGTAAATCTTTGTTCTTTTTATCAGAGGGATCTCGAGATGTGGCGTTAGATGTGCTGAAAGTTTTGGTGCAGTATTCACCGACGCCTCTGAGTAACGCTTTGGTAGAGACTGTTTTTCCGACCGCCTGTCACTGTATTCTCAACTCGGAAGACCACGCGACGCTGCAGAGCGGCGGAGAACTCATACGCACATATTTATCTGTCGCGGCGCAGCAGGTCATCGCGCATCGAGACAACGAAGGGCAAACTGGGTTACAATACATACTGCAGATAATTGCGCACCTTCTAAATCCGCAGGTGACATTGCCGAAACCGTCAACTTTAATTTATCGAAAAATTAGGCATTTTTGCTGGGAGCTGGTTATATATATATATATATGTATGTGTGTGTGTGTGTGTGCGTGCGTGCGTGTGTGCGTGTGCGTGCGTGTGCGTGTGTGTCTCAATAATTTCAGTCAAGCGAATTCACTGCCACTTTTGTCGGACGTTTGGTCACGACGCTGATCAAAAACGTGGGGGACAGTCTGGGTGAGAATCTCGACTTGCTGCTGAAAGCAGTACTGAGCAAGATGCAGAGCGCGGAGTCATTGATCGTGATGCAAAGCCTGTTAATGATTTACGCGCACCTTATAAATACGCAGTTTGATGCTGTGCTAAACTTCCTGTCAACTGTGCCTGGGCCGACGGGGCAGAGCGCACTCGAGTTTGTGCTGTCCGAATGGGTCAGCAGGCAGCACCTATTTCTCGGTAGATACGATCGCAAAGTCGGGACAATCGCGTTGTGTAAGATTCTAGAATATGGAGTTACTCAAGGGGACAATAGATTGGACGAGATTACGGTTAAGGGAGATATGATTATCTCAGGTTTGTGATGTTCTTAGCCTATTTTGATTTTAAAAAATTGCAGAAATTAGCGAAGATACGATAAAGTAATTTTTCTTACTCTTGAATATAAAATTATATACAGAGTGATTCTAAATAAGTGCGAAAAATTTTAAGAGATTCTTTGTCGAAAATTAAGGGGGGTCTTTCAACATTTACTCCTACATCTCTTTCTAAGGAGTTATACTCTTCCAAAGGGGGAGAGAGGGGAAAATTAGGTTTTTATTTTTTTTTTCAAATTTTGAACAAGTTAAAAAAATGAAATTTGGTGTATATTTTTTATTAGTAAAAAGGATACTTAATAATAGAATGACTAGACATAGAAGAATGCAACAAGCATTCCACATTCCAGCTACTGAGAAAGCTACAATCAGTCTCCTTATGTTTCTTAGTACTAGCAAGTAGTAATCAACAGTAACAAAGTAAAAAAGATCTTTGATGAGAAAGCTTGTTTGTTCCTACAGTATCTTAATTGAGTATCGCGAACACTGTTTCTCGATTGCCTTAGTTACCTTATATTATTAAAATGTAGCCAACTTTTACTGTTTTTTACAGGTGTTAGGAATTATATACATACGGCTATCGGATTTATATGTTCCTAATCGAAATAAAAACATGAAACTGTAAAAAGTCGTATACTGTAGGATGCATGTAGTGTACTTTGAGAGGGAAATTATTGATACACTTATCGTAGAAGAATGAAAGAAATTTTGTCCTATACACCAGAAGTAGAGAAACGGATAGAGTCTTTGTGTTTACTTTACCGTGCACGAAACATTTAAAAATATTCATCTACTGGTTGCGCTTCCTACTTTTGCTACCTGGGGTGATGGAACTTTTAACGGGCCGGAATGTGATCATCTAAAAATATGCGTTAGAAAGTTTTAATCCTTTAGAAATTTTATTTTTTATACATTTTTTTCGTAAAATCAATAGTTTTTAAGAAAAAAAAAACATGCACAGCATGGTGCTAAATAGCATAGGTTTCGAGTTACGAGAAGTTGAATTTTAGAATAAAAAAAGCAAGCAAAACAAAATTATAGTAAATGTTGGAAAACAATGGAACAAAAACAACACAAAATTATAATAAATTTTCTAATTTTTACCTCCCCCTTTGGAAGAGTGTCTCCTCAGGAAGGGAACACTTCAGATAGGAGTGTGCGTTTATATGAAAGACCCCTCTTAATTTTCGACAAAAAATCATCTACTACAGTTTTTCACACTTATTTAGAATCACCCTGTATTATTATACAATTGAATTCATTTTTTATTATTATTCTAACGCTATGAATATATTCTATCTTCAAAAGATATTGCATATAGTGGTAACCCTCACTGCGATGATTTGTTGCGCAAGATTACCGCTACATGGCAAAGTTACTTTGCTCTACGAAAAACATTTATGTGTTTCTCAAAATAGCGAGTTATAATTCGGGAATATGCAGGAAACGAAGATGGTGTAAGGACCAGAAGCAAAGCCGAATCGCAGCCTTACGAATGGTCTACGGTGCCTGTACTTGTAAAGATTTTTAAAGTAATAATCAACGAATTGTCGAATGATATCGAAGTCGTTAGCGCCAGCCAAGATACGGAAGTAAGTATCAGCTATGCTTTTGCATTCTTACCTAATCTTTCCCAATTTTTTATTTTATTTCATCCAAATAGTATTTGAATTTTATTTGATCATAAAACTTTCTCGTAAACATCCTAGGTTTCCGACGATGAGGACGAGGAAGAAGACGATGAGGAATTGATAGATCCCGGGAATGAAAGTGCAAATGTTTTACGTAAGTTTAATATAAATGGCCAGTAAATTATGTAACATTTAGGGCCGATTGTTCCAACTTCTTGGTAAGCTAACTAACAATTAAATCATATTTTTATCTTTGTCTAATTTGAAGGAGAAACAAAGAGAGACATATGATTTAACTATTAGTTAGCTTACCAAGAAGTTGGAACAACCGGCCCTTAATTACTAATAAGAGAATGTTATTGAATGCGATCTTTATAGAATTTACAGATGAAGATAACGATGATGAAGAGGATCCAGAGTTATTGCGGGACTCGATCTACCATTTGAACCTTGGCCAGTATCTGCGCGATTTCCTACTAAACTTCTCTACTCATCATTGCTTCCGCATGTATATCCAACACCTGAATGTGCCAGAACTAAAAGTCTTAAATAACATAAATATCAGTGCGCTCATGTAATAGGACAATTCAGACGATCGGAACAATTTTTGAGTTTCATAATAAACGAACAGTCTTTTCTATATTCGGTCGTTTTCTACATGCCGTTTTCGTATTCTTCAAAATCGAGTTTCGTCTCGCTAATTATTCCTCCTGCACTTATTCCAGGGGTCAAGACGCAAATGCATTAATTCGTCGCCACTGTTGCATATATTAATGCTATATTTTATTTGGGTTTTATTTACATTACACATGTTTAGAATCATTATGTCGCATCTACATACAAAAGACAGCATACATACGCACGATCGCTTATGTGCTTACAATCTATAAATCGTACAATCTATTTTCTACAATAGTATATTTTTATATCTAACGTCGTTCCCAAAACATATACATCTTACGCGGTAAATTTTCGTCAGGAAGTACGCGATAATTGATCTATCGAGGCGTCACACTTGATTCACACTTTCTCCATATACGCATGTACACACTTTAAAATATATAGAGTTACAGGGCAATATATATGTATAGACATTGGCAGTACAGGATTCTAGTATTTGATTACTTTTTCTGGGAGGAAGAAACAAAAGGTAATAATCGGACTCGATACATATACGAGTTATACATATGACAATAAGACAATTTACACTTATACAGGATGTTCCAGATTTCCTCAAGCGTATCTTTTGCACATTTCGCATTTGTTCTCTAGATGCTTTACAAAAAATGATGTAAAAATCGCACGATACACGATATGATCTGTAAACAGCAATGTTTTTGTAGACGCACGAAAAAGCGGCGCTGCGGTTTGTTATGAATAATATTTTTTTTTTATTTGGTATACCGTTCAATGTCCACAAAAATAAGCTAGCTATGGAATCGACGTTAATACATTGTTGACCGGCAGTTTTATTGCAAATTTTTGCAATACTAAAATTGTGATAAAAAGTGCAAACACGAGTTAACTCGTTACCAGTCAACAATGTGTTAAGACGATGGTCCTCCGGATATACAGTGCCCTGCCGCGATTTCCGTCATAATGCATAAAGCAAAATGGATATTGATGCGTGCCACGTTAATACTTATCATACATATCTACAAACCTATATAATCGCCGATCTTTGCCCGTAGAATATTTTTCCTGTATTTGTCCTGTATGTAAAACGATCTATGTATGTATGTGTTGCGCCGTAATTATTTACAAGATTGATTAGAGCGAACGTGCCATACAAACTTCACACACATGTTTACATACAATAGCGACAGTTTAAGCTTCTCTCGCTTTATTGCAGATTGATATATGTATGTCCTTTTATCATGGAATCACGAAGAAATTTGAACATTATCCAACGTTTCGCGTTATGTTTAGTAAAAAGAAGACTAAAGACGACCTATTTGTATTTTCGGTATTCTTGTGTAATTGTTTTGAAATTAAATTGTATTCGATATTTCGATCGGATCAAACACCACGTACAAACACTTGTCATATATAACGAGAATTAATCTGCAATGCGATCGCCAAGTTTATGCGCTTGTATCATGTATATGTATATGTACATACATATAAATATATATAAAGACCTCCTTTAATTTCCGACAAAGAATCATCCTAAAATTTTTCGCACTTATTTAGAATTATCCTGTAAAAAATATATATGTATATGTATACATGATGATTTTAAATAAGTGCGAAAAATTCCTTCGTCGAAACTTAAGAGGGGGGTCTTTTATATAAATATATACTCCTATATACCTCTGAGGAATTACACCCTTCCAAAAAGAGAGGTGAAAATTAGGTTTTTATTTTTTTTCTCAAATTTTAAACAAGTTAAAAAAATGAAATTTGATGGGACAGTTTCCACTAGTAAAAAGGATACTTAATAATATTTTTTTCGTCCCGTATCGTTATAAGGGGATGGAACTAGCAACCCCTATTTAATTTTTTATTAGAACTTTTTAACCGGCCGGAATGTAATCATCTAAAAATATGCATTAGAAAGTTTGATTCCTTTAGAAACTTTTTTATTTTTTTTTTTTCGTAAAATCAAATTTTCAAGAAAAAATACATCATACGCAGCACGGTGCTAAATGGCACAGGTTTCGAGTTACGAGAAGTAGAATTTTAGAATAAAAAAGCAAGCAAAATAAAATTATATTATAGTAAATGTTCTTGGTGGCCACTAAAAAGTGCTAAAAAAATTCCCTGACTTTCTCTGACGAAATTATAACTTTTCCCTGACTAAAATTCAAATTGATCAAGTGCCAATACGAATAACTAAGTAATGAAGCTCCGAATTAATCGGTATTCAAAAACATGTTTAAAATCTGCTTAATGGTGATGGAAAATTGTATTTATACAACCAAGCCACAGAGATTAATAACAGGATTGATTTTTTAAAAATTTTGTTGCATAAACGTTTACAGCGAACATTACTCACATTTGGTCAATAGTTTTATTCAAATTTTCTTGTATTTAGATCCATGTACAAACGTATATATCAACTAGATAGAATATCTTTTATAGGAACTAAAAGACTTAAAAACAGAGCAAGGAATTTTGGAATAAACAGTAGCGTATAAGCGCTGCGCGATGCACACAGCGCTCATTAAAGAGATGTACCCGGGAAGCAATTTTTCTTTTACCAAATTTATAAAAATATCGCTTGCGTATACGAAATATTTCGATGTAAATGTACTTCAATTTTCAACATTTTATTTTGATTAATTAAGAATTCCCATCATGTAAGAAAAAATTATTCTTTGAACTTTGGTTCTTTAATTGTGGAGGAAGCTTTGTTTCTTCTCGTTTCCCTGACTAATTAAAAAATTCCCTGACTTTTCCCTGACCATTTTTTAAATTCCCTGACATTTCCCTGATTTCCAGGTTTTTCCTGACCAGTGGCCACCACGATGTTGGGAAAAAATGGAACAAAAACGACACAATTATAATAAATTTTCTAATTTTCACCTCTCCCTTTGGAGGAGTATAACTCCTCAGAGAGGGATATATATAGGAGTATACGTTTATACGAAAGATCTCTTAGTTTTCGACGGTCATCTAAAATTTTTCGCATTTATTTAGAATCATCTTGTGTGTACACATATATATATATATATATATATATATATATATATATATCTCAAGCAAGTAGTTTCATACGGACTATTCAGACAAATGCTAAACCTTTCATCAATTTTCGGAAAGGTCATTCCGACTTTACGACGTTGCCTTCGCGTGAGGCACATGTTTGCGGGAGGGAGATTGGTATAAAAGATAATTCGGGAAGAGTGTTACGCCGCGTAAAAGTTTCAGGCTTTTCCTGACGCGGTATAAAAGTCATTCGCGCGATAATCGTCCCCGTAAAATATCTTCGCGCTCGTTTCGAGCGTTGCGATATCAGTGGGCCGAACGATATCAGTTTGGCGAGCGTCGAGGGTACACAACGCGGGTCCGCTTACACCGTGGTAACCGATAGCAGCCCCATTAATTTCCCTCCCGTGCCAGGTCCACCTGCACCCACCCTGTTTCCGTGAACCAGCATTTCTTGCACGGTGGTAAAATCGTCCAAAGTCGTCTTTTTACGCGCCATCTTCTTGTGACTTAACTCGACGATGTTCAATGGTTTTTTCGACACTTTGTCCTCCGTGTGCTCGCATATCAGCAGGTCGTTAGTCGGTTGCATCTGCTGCTGTTGCTGCTGCAGTATCAGCTCCTGCTGACGTTGCTTGCGCTCGCGCGCGCGTTCCAACTGCCGCTTACGGTCCTCTTTGCTCCAGTAGCGTCCGACCTGGAAAATAACAATGTACAAATAAATACATTAACTGGTCGACTTAGTGAAAGCAATCGAAAATTAAAACGAAAATAATTTCTGATATACATGTATAGGGATTATGTATAGAGTTGCTCTGTACGTTTTCTAAAAAAGAAAATTCACAGTCTTCAATTTTAATATTTTGCGATTAACAATCATCGTATTCTTCAATTGTCTCTGCATCTCAGAATTAAAAAGTAAATGTGTTAAAAAATTGAAAGAACAGTCTTCAAAACTGTATTCCGTAAAATGATTATAATTTATACAGTTGTTTCATCAAAATGTTCGTATATGAATTATAATCAAATGCATCTGTATATTAAATTTTGAAGAAATTTGATATTTTTCAATAAATTTTTACTTTTAATTTTCATATTTAAATAAAAAACCGGTCTCCAGCCAAAAATCGCAAAATACAAATTATTCTGCGATATTTCAAATATATTAATGTTCTTCTTTAACTACTATACGTATATTATGAGTATATTGCTGAAATGTTTTTATACAAAGTACATTTCAGAATCTTAAAAATGTCTCTTAATTGCGATAATAAAAATATAAGTATTATACACGAGAGAGATAGGGGGGAGGGGGGAGGGGCTGTCTCTTATACACATCTAGATGTGTATAAGAGAGAGAGAGAGAGAGAGAGAGAGAGAGAGAGAGAGAGAGAGAGAGAGAGAGAGAGAGAGAGAAGGTACATTATACATTAAAATACTTTTCGATATATTTCAAAGTATATTTTAAAAATATTCTCCAGAGATGTCTTCTTCACCTGCTTTCTTCTATATGATATATATTTCATTTAGCGATATTATTCGATTTTCTTTTCCCTCAACAAGATGCGACGCTGCAGATATTTCTTTTTGTTATGCAGGGCATGTCTTAAGTCTTAAACCCGAAGTCTTAAAACTCGAAGAGAGATAAAAGTTGCTTTACTGTCTTCCCAAATCTGGTTCGGGAAGAGATTCTTGATCGTTATCAATCGGCACTCACCTTCATCTCCGACATAGTGTCATCTTCGGTGGTGTGACCGGCCCTTTCTTCAGATATCTTAATTGCCCGATTTCGAAGGATCCGATTCCTGACGGGCCGCCTGGCGATGTACCTTGTCCCGTCCGCCCTTCTCTTCACCTTCCATTCCATCTGCACCTCACCCTTATCCTCCGGCGGTATCCACGTGGTGGACGTGCACACCTGCTGGCTGCCAACAAACTGATATTGCGTGAGATTCGGCGCCTGGAAGTTACCGTGCGACTTGGACTTTCTTGCGCCGCCGCCCGCGGACGTCTCCCTGGACGTCGTGAGGTTTTTGCGGTTGAGCGCCTGCTTGAATAGCTGCTGCTGCAGCATCATCGTCTGCTGTAAGTTCGCCACGTTCGTGTACATGGTGTCGGCCGGCAGCGTGTTGGCATTCATCGACGAAGACTCGTTGCGATCTCTGTGATGATGCGACGACGACGAGCCCTTTCTCACGCTCTGGTTCTTCGATGACTGCCTTGCCACCGCGGACGTCGCGCTCGGCGTTACCGGCATGGGGCAGTTGCAGGGGCCGAGCTTTTGCTGCTGCTGCTGTTGTTGCTGCTGCTGTTGCTGCTGCTGTGGCGTCTTCGGCGGGCATAGTACCAACGTGCTCTTGTGATGATCCCTCTCGCCTTGATGCAACTCCAAAGTCAGGGGATTGCTGTGACAGGATTCGCCGGTATTGTAAGCGCTCGAGCTATCTTTCTCTTCGCCGGAGCTGTTGCTCTTTGAAGAGGAGTGCCATTTGTGGTTCTGCTGGCCGCAGGCCAGGTGGTTCTGCGCGGTGCTGCCATGCTGCAATTGCGTTGTCGTGGCGACAATGTGGTTCGCCTGCTGCGCCCAGTGCTGCTGGTGATGCTCGTATGGCGACGAGTAGATTGGCTCGCTGTCCGATTCCGGTATTGTCTCGTAGATGTGTTCGGTATCACTCCACACGTGGCTCGAGTACGCCTCGACGAGCTTCACTGGTGGCGGTGCCGCCGCCAGCGAACCGGATTGCTGGCCGCGCAAGGATACACCCTCAAGCCTTTTCGAGCAATCCTTCAGCGATTCCTGCATCCACTGCTTGTTGCGCTCTTCCGTGTGATGCGCCGGCGAGGTCGCATTCTTGCTAGATTTGTGCGAGTTCTGCAATGAGCACGTGGATGACGAGTTCGTGGAAAAGATGATGACAGATTGCTGCTGTTGTGGCGGCGGTGGCGGTGGCGGCTGTTGCTGCGGCTGCTGCTGCTGCTGCTGCTGTTGCTGTTGCTGCTGCTGCTGAGTGTGAGATGGTATGGGTGGAGGTGTTTTCAGAGTGCAGTTGTTTACCTCGTTCTCTTTGGTACACTCCTCCGTTTGCTGCTGCTGTTGACGGATCAGCTGCTCGATCATGCTGTTCTGATACGCTGGCAGGTTCTCGGGCGAGAGTGGCGGCGAACCCTGAAGCGGAATCATGGTTCATGATAGATAGCGATATCTACACCGCGCGCAAACGTGGAATGCTTTTTTGTCGTTTTATGTAATTCGACTTACCTCATGATAGATGCGCCTGTCATCGTATTCGTCGTCCTAAAATAGAAGAAGTAAATTGATTGATAATATGTAAAAAGCATATCTTGTGTACTTTTTATTTATACAAGAAAATCGCAATAATTTTTTATTTAAAGTTATCACAGTTATTCTATATTATACAAATGATGTATATTTTTCGCAAAAAGGAATCACGACTATGGAATGTTTTATGATCTCTGCTACATTACCATCGTACTTTTCATAACATTATTTTTAAGTTTACTTAGTTTCGCGTCGAGTTTGAACATCATAATAATGAGGATGAAAACGAACTTGATATACACATCGGCTGACGAGAATAGTCACCGCATTTTTCGTCTCCGCGAACAAGTTCTCGGTCTGCTCCTTGTTCGCGACATCCTTGCCGTTGACCTGGAACGAGAACGAAGAGGTCTCTTTCAATGAACAATGCAGCCGCTTCTTGATTTCCGAAATGAGTCACTGTTCTCGCGAGAGAGATGTACATGCATAATGAAACGTCCGTGCAGCGAATGTAAATCCGGCTTAGAAACCCGTCGAAACCCCGAATATTCGTAAGCTGACTCAGCGCGAATTTCTCATTCTCCAGAATTTACACTTGCAACAATAAAGCAGTGAGAATAAAAACAGAAAAGTAAATCTCTCTACCTAAAAAAACGAAGACTTCGATATAATTAAAATTTTAATTTATATTACAATTGTAATTTAAATTATATATATTTTTTCACGAAAAACGCGCGAATAAACGGTGTTTTCTTCAATTATTCAAGAATAATATGTCTATACAACTTCTTCGAGCAAACGCTGCGAAAGTCACAGTTGCGTTCGACATTGATAATACATTTAGGAAATAAATGAAGGAAAATAAATATCTTGATCAATAATGTTAACTAGCATGATTTGCGTTTTCTGACAAAGACATGATTCTTCAGTATCATTGTTAATTATACAAAGACGTGACTTTTTTCCTTCCGATTTCTTGAGCGTTCTATATGGAAGTCGCGTTATGTTAACCCTTTGGGGTCTGACTTTTTTTTAGAAACGTGACACATATTGGGTGGATTCCGTAAAGCGCATAAAACTAATTGTCATCTTTTTAATTTTTATATAGTATTTCATGTCTGATCATATTTGTCTTTTGAATAGTTTTTCTTTCAATTTTTCGCTTCTTTATAAAAGTTTTTATTTTTGTATTCAGTAACCCCAAAAACTACATAATAAACAATTTCATTACAATTTGATAATATTTTATTTCTTGGATCCGCTATTTTGAAGTTTTACGTTTTGACCTCAATTTTGTATTCAGCGATCCCCCAATAAACCTTTAAAAATAACTAGACAATGGGTGGATTCCGTAAAGCGCATATGCGCACATATATCTATAGCATACGTAACGTTTACTATAGAAAAATGCGCGCATATGCACTTTAATTACGGAATCCACCCATTGATGTCTAGTTATTTTTAAAGGTTTGGGGGATCGCTGAATACAAAAATGAGGTCGAAACGTAAAACTTCAAAATAGCGGATCCAAGAAATAAAATATTATCAAATTGTAATGAAATTGTTTATTATGGAGTTTTTGGAGTTACTGAATACAAAAATAAAAACTTTTATAAAGAAGCGAAAAATTGAAAGAAAAACTATTCAAAAGACAAATATGATCAGACATAAAATACTGTATAAAAATTAAAAAGATGACAATTAGTTTTAAAATATATTAGTAAATAATATTATAATAAATATTTTATCAACAAAATTAGATATTCATTGGTAGTAAGACATATATTGATAAAAGCTATGTATGTGTAGAAAGATTCAAAAGTTCCTCGCATCTATAAGTATCAATCAGTAACATTTCTCCATCAATAGTTATTTTTCCTATCATTGAAATACGAAAGGTTTAAAAAATATGCGCGTTTATATATTATGTATAGTACAAATATTATCAGAAATTTATACTATCAGTTATATTTGAGTAATCGCCATGCGAAAGTAATACTGCGCATCATGTCGAATCTTCCATGATTAGATCGAGAACTTTTCGATCTTATTACGTAAATAATTTTTTATATTATATGATTGTATTTATCACAATATTTTTCGGTTAAAGTTTAAACAATTTTCTTTAAAACAAGCCCAAGTTGAACTGAATAGCTTATATTTACAAAGATATGATTTTTTAAAGATGCTGGTATATATATGTACCACTGGATCCGAAAGAGTTAAACAAGGAAATTTACAATGTCGAATAACGAGTCTTATTGTTAGTTTGCTAAATCGAAGATGGAAAAACGCGGTTCACGGGAGCTGATTGATAAAGGAACTTAGGTAGACAGACGGCGACAAATCCATCGTATATCCATCCGTTGCATTTCGTCTGATTTTCC